>JAVJIF010012635.1:0-133766 GCA_038442645.1 Agave tequilana
GTCCACGAGGAGGAATGCGATGGAAGCGTTTCGGTGAATTGCTTAAAAATAAAGAATTGTGTTTGTTTTGTTTTTATGGAAAAGAGAATGGAAAGAAAGAGATGATTAAAAGAGAAATTGCAACTTTTAGAAAAGGTTTTGGAGAAGGTGATTTAGAAAGCTTGAGAATTGTTTTGTTGTTTTTAATAATGAAGCAAATCTGGGTCACTATCTCACTACTCAATTGTTCATTCTCTATTAAAATATCAAGTGCCTCAAAGTGATCATTTGCAAAACTTAAAGTTAATTTTTAGAAAGCTTTAAGTAAAGCACATAAGATTGTTAGGAGAGTTGAGTCTTTTCTTCAAGAAATCGTTAGAATTGAATGTTAAAACATCAAGCGCGAAGAAGAAGAAAGAATGAAGTAAAAACAATTCAAGAGATGTTCATGAAAAAAAGTGAGAATTCAGCAATCCAAACCCATCCTCATGTGCCTTCAAGAACACTTTCAAAAATGAAAGGCTTTTAAGTGAGGCATGCATATGATTCATTGGGTCTTTTTCTTTTAAAAACAGAAGAGAAGAAGAATAAGAGAGAGTTGTGATAGCGAGCCCAGAAAATCGTTTAGTTATCCATAGAAAATAATGAAGAAAACATAGACATAATACAAACCATACCGTACTGCAAGTGGAAGAAAACTTGGCTCGACTTTTGTATTGATGTCACTTCAATCTTCAAGTACAAGCACTCATTCCTCTCTCTCACAAGTTTTGATACTGGACTACAAAGTAAATAACAAGATTACAACTTTTATGCTAGCTAACAAAGAACCTATCCTAAGAAAATAAACACAAATTCTAATCCTAGTTTTCGCTGCATTTTTCTTTGCTGAAACCCATATTTATAGCCAAAACCCTAACAGGTAGGATCCCGGGAAGATTGGGGGAGCAAACGCTTCCCCAACAAAAATAAGATAGTTGCGGAAACGCGGCTTGGGCCGCGTTTCCGCGGCCTTGGTGTGGCCAGGTGGCCACACCCAAGGGGGGAAGCTCCTGGTTTGATGGGTATCCCGTATCTCCTTCTAGTTTTCTTGTTTCTGCTCCAAACGTTGACGAAACAGTCTTGATTGTGTGACTTTAACTGCTCGATTCAGGGAGGATTCTTCTCAACCTCTTGATATGCCAAGATTTAGCCCTGATTTCTTCATTTCGAATTTATTCTGAATTTATTCAGAATTTGGTGGGCTTTTGGGCTTGTTTCTCTTTTCTTTCTTTAAGCACTTGGGCCTGCATTTAGCAAAGAAAAAGAAAACTTATTAATAGGATTTATTAGCTAACAAGTATGGTAAGGTGACAATATAAATGCAATATATGTGACAAATCACACCCCCACACTTATTTGCTCGCCCTCGAGCAAAATATCAGACTAATTTTAATCAGTTATTAGACCACTTTCGCAGGTCACTCGATTTCACTGAGCATGTGCAACAAGCCGTTAAACCTCTAGGTTACCCCTAGAGGACGAGTTTTGTCTCGTGAGGGTTTTCAGTGGATTGCACCCACAAAATCCATGAAGAAAGAGAAAAAAGTTAGTATTTTCGAAAAGCATTTTTTTTTTAAAAGGAGAAAATATTTGAAGTATATTTGTGAGAGTTTAAGTAATCTATAAGTTATAGGAATATCAAAATTTTCATTCCTACACTTAGTCTCTATTCAAAAACATGTCATCAATTAAAGTAAAGCGTCAAATTGTACTTCTCATCTAGTCTATTAATTTACCCTGAGTCGTATGCACCATCGTGACTGTGCAGTTGACTAAGGGTTCTTTAACATTAACTCCTATGCCTTTTATTTATTTATTTTTGGTGAAATTTATTTCTCAATTTCATTAGGCTTTCTAATCTGCCCATGTACGAGAGTAACGGTGCAGTTGACACCCAAACCGGACAGTTTTAGGGCACCAGGTGAGAAAACACCCCTAAGGACTTAAACACTCGAGCAGATAAGGCCACGAAACCAAGGTTTTATTTATACGATGTACCCCTTTTAGGCTTGAATACTTATGCTTCATGAGGCATAAATACCCAGCTTAATCAGAGGATTTATATACACATTTTTTTTCAAACTTATCTAATTATCTTTTGCATAAATACAAAGGCTTACTTAGGCCAAAGCACCTAGCTAATCAATAATTAGACTTGTTTTTTTCTTTTATCATCATATTTTTTTATAAGGCATAAGAGTCTCTGTTTTTAAACCCTAAGTGTGTAAGTGTATTTTGTGTGCATATGTCATCAAGGTAAATATCAAGACTAAATTACTTTCACAAATTTTCTTCCTGACCCTAAAAATCAAACAAGTTATCTTATTTTGACCAAGTATAAGAAATCCTAATTATGATTCTCCTATTCCTTAAAATTGACTTAATTTCTTACAAAAAATATATCAAAATATTGTCTACCCCTTTCAAAAAGTTTTTTTTATATATATCTATTTTTTTCTTTTTTCTTTTATATCAGTCATGTTAGAACCCTCCCCCACACTTATCTCATACATTGTCCCAAATGTATGAAAGAAATGTATAATTGCATGAAATAAAATGGAAAGGAGGCAAGTTACCGATACACTGGTCAAAGAGACCCATTGCCGTTTCATTTACCGGCACCGATTCCAAGAAAGGTTTAAGGCGTTGACCATTTACCTTAAAGTCATTTCCATTCTTGGTGTCACTGATCACAACTGCACCGTGTGGAAATACGATTTTTACAACGAATGGCCCAGTCCATCTCGATTTTAATTTTTCTAGAAAAAGATGAAGCCTAGAATTATAGAGTAAGACTTTTTATCCAGGGACAAAGGTTTTTCTTATGATGTGCTTATCATAGAAAATCTTGACTCTATCTTTAGTGATCCTAGCATTTTCATAGGCCTCATTTCTCAATTCCTCCAATTCGAAAATTTGTAATTTCCAAAGGTCACCAGCCTTAGTGAAGTCGAAATTCAACTGCTTGATTGCCCATAAGGCTAGGTGCTCTAACTCAACGGGCAAGTGACAAGGTTTGCCATAGACTAACCTATAGGGAGACATTCCCAAAATTGTCTTGAAAGCGGTCCTGTAGGCCCATAGAGCATCTACAAGTTTGATGGACCAATCTTTCCGCTTTTGGTTCACAGTTTTCTCCAATATAAGCTTGACTTGTCTATTTGAAACCTCAACTTGCCCACTGTTTAAGGATGATAAGGTGTGGACAACTTGTGAGTTATGGCATATTTTTGCATAAGAGCTTCAAAAGATCTATTGCAAAAGTGAGTGCCATTATCACTGATGATAGCACGAGGGGTTCCGAAGCGGGAAAAAATGTTTTCTTTCAAAAACTTTATGACAATTTTGTTATCATTAGTTTTACAAGGAATGGCTTCTACCCACTTGGACACGTAATCCACAGCAACCAATATGTATTGGTTCCCAAATGAATTAGGAAATGGACCCATAAAGTCGATGCCCCAAACATCAAAGAGTTCTATTTCTAGAATTGGGTTTAGGGGCATCATATTTCGGTTGAAATCCTTCCTACCATTTGGCATCTAGGGCACGTTTTGCAAAATTCATAAGCATCCTTGAACAGAGTGGGCTAATAAAACCACTTTGTAGTACTTTTTCAGTAGTCTTACGGGGACCAAAGTGTCCACCGCATGCAAGCTCGTGACAGAAAGATAGAAACACTCTTAACCTCCTCATCGGGAATGCATCTCCTAATAATTGGTCAGAACAGTACTTGAAAAGATACGGTTCCTCCCAAAAGAAATACCGGACTTGGGATAAGAACTGGTAAACATCATTTTGGACCAATGAGACGGAGTTTGGTTTGTGACTAAGTAAATCACTATATTAGCAAACCAAGGATCCCTAGAGATAGCTAAGAGATGTTCATCAGGAAAATCCTCATTTATGGGTAATTCGTTGCATGGAGAATTAGGGATCCGGGAGAGGTGGTCAGCAAAGATATTTTCTACGCCTTTCTTATCTCGAATCTCAAGATCGAATTCTTGAAGAAGGAGGATCCAACGAATGAGTCGGGCCTTGGCATCCTTCTTCATCATGAGGTACCTAAGCGAAGAATGATCGGTGAAAATAGTGATTTTGGACCCTAGTAGGTAGGGACGAAACTTCTCTAAGGCAAACACTACTGCCAAGAATTCCTTCTCAGTCATAGTGTAGTTCAGTTGAGCATCGCTGAGAGTCCTACTAGAGTAGTAGATCACATGCTGCTTGTTATCAATGGTTGTCCTAGGACAGCTCCTATGGCAAAATCGGAAGCATCGCACATGATCTCAAACGGCTTAGACCAATCCGGTGCAGATATGATTGGTGCAGAAATAAACTCTCTCTTAAGCTTCTCCCAAGAATCTATGCATTCAGCATCGAAAGTGAAGGACACATTCTTAGCTAACAGATTAGTCAAGGGCCTAGCAATTTTGCTAAAATCCTTGATAAATCTTCGGTAGAAACCAGCGTGTCCCAGGAAGGATCTAATGTCCTTAACGCATTTGGGCATGGGAAGCTTAGCAATAACCTCGATTTTGGCTCTATCCACTTCAATTCCTTTCTTGGAGATTTCATGACCCAAGACAATTCCATGTTTTACCATGAAGTGGCATTTCTCCCAGTTCAGTGTCAGATTCTTCTCAGCACAACGTTGGAGGACGAGTTCTAGATGGTGAAGACATTGAGCGAATGAATCTCCATAGATGGAGAAATCATCCATAAAGATCTCTAAGAATTGTTCTACCATATCAGAGAAAAGACTCAACATGCAACGTTGAAACGTTACTGGGGCATTGCATATGCCGAAGGGCATTCGACGATAAGCAAATGTCCCAAATGAACATGTAAACGTAGTCTTTTCTTGGTCCTTGGGAGCGATAGGGATCTGGTTATAGCCTGAGTAACCGTCCAAGAAACAGTAATACTCGTGACCCGCCAAACGTTCAAGCATTTGATCAATGAAGGGAAGTGGGAAATGGTCCTTACGAGTTGCAGCATTCAGTTTCCTATAGTTGATGCAAACTCGGATCTTCGTGGGAAGTCGAGTTTGAACCAACTCTTTGTTCTCGTTTTCCACTACGGTGAAACCAGATTTCTTTGGAACCGCATGGACAGGACTGACCCATTGGCTATCAGAAATGGGATAAATTATCCCATTATCTAAGAGTTTATGATTTCAGCATGAACAGCCTCTTGCATTATAGGGTTTAACCTACGCTGCGGGTCTCTTTTAGGCGTGGCGTTTTCATTGAGATGAATGCGATGTTGAACGATGGTTGGACTTAATCCCTTGATATCAGTCATAGTCCACCCAATGGCTTCCCTATGTTTTCTTAGAATTGCTTTCAAATCTTTTTCTTCCTTGTTATTTAGGTGGGAGGCAATGATGACAGGAAAGGTCTCTTGTTCGCCTAGGTAGGCGTACTTGAGATGCGTAAGTAGGGCTTTCAATTCTAAGGAAACGAAGGCTCACTGGTAGGATTAGTCAAATCTGTTGGCTCAAATGTTGGTGAAATAGGGTTTGAGGCCCAATTCACAGCAGAATCTACAACCTAATCAAGATTAAAGTCGTCAGACTCTAACCAAAATTCACACTCTGTTTCTAATTCCATTTCTTTCTCATGTTCACTTGTCAAGTTCTCAATTAGGTTGACTTCAAATGTTTGGTCCTCGATATCGCGGGGTTGTTTTCCTAGATTGAAGACATTGACTTCTCTAGTCATGTCTCCAAAGGTTAACCTCATAGACCCATTCCTACAATTGATGATGGCATTAGCAGTCGCAAGGAATGGTCGCCCTAGGATAACAGGAGTTTGAGCCCTATGATTAGAGTTGGACACAGGTTGTGTCTCCAGAACTATGAAATCGACAGGGTAAATGAACTCTCCTACCCGAATCAGGACATCATTAATCTCCCCTTTTGGAACTTTAACAAAACGGTCAGCCAGTTGGATGGTGACTCGAGTTGGACTAAGATCGCCCAACCCGAGTTGTTGATAAACAGAGAATGGAAGCAAGTTGATACATGCCCCCAAGTCAAGAAGTGCATGACTAATCTCGGCTTGTCCTATTGTGCAGGCAATGGTGGGACTACCTGGATCCTTATACTTGACAGGGATAGGACCTGATAATAGCTCACTAATGTTAATGGCTAAGAAAATCGCTGGCCTAGCGTCACGCCCCGCTTCCCAAAATACGAAATATAGGTACGTGACGATGGCCAGCAGATACTCACGAAGAGTGAAATCTCTTCCATGAGTGCCTTAGGCTGTCAATAACAAGCAGGATAGCACACATATATGCACATACAACCAAGCACAGGGATAAAATCACATATATGAAAAACTGAATCATAAACAATATCATCCACTATATCTGAATAAAACAAGTCGAGAAGAAAACTGAACTCATCGGAGAATAGCGAAACCAGAATATGATCTACGAACAACTCTTTATACCAGCTTCCTGATCTAAATATTAAAAAATAATTTAAAGGTCCGTCAGAAGCGGACTAGCAAGAGTACACGAAGGAAAAAGAACGATAAAAGAGAGAATATAAAAATGTAGTAACAATAAGTAGGACATAAGCACAATATGTTTGGCAGTATCGAGAACTGAAAGTGATAATAGTAACAGGAATAATCAGGAAGATAGATCATGTACAATAAGATCGTGCATACATGGTGTGACATGTATATAATGAACATGAGATGTCCTAGACAAGTAACTGTCGTGTAACATAATTACAAGATCACAAGAACTCAAGATCACAAGATAAAATAACATGGTAGGTCCAGGAATGTCATGTAGTCAAGACTATGCATGTCACATAAGTCTCAAGTATCAGTATCTTGAAAATACGTGTCAGGAAATAGATCACTAAGACAATGTAGGATATGATGCAAGTGCATATGTCTATCATGTTTTATTATCTTAACTAATGCAACCATCTTGTGCCCCATCCCACAGGACAACTGCATATCAAACAAGTGATGCGTTAGTGGATCTTGATAGCAGGGAGAAACAGTTCACTGTACTCAGGTATCATGTAACATGTAATAACAGGAGCGCACATAAATAACAAGATCACGTGTGACATCCAAACCCACAAGGGGTCGCCCTTCTAAGCACATCTCCTTGGATTTCTCCTGCTACAATCTCCCCCAATAACCCCGGCTTGATTAATTTTATTAATTAAATGCAAATGCAAACAGTGTGTTACTCAGCGTTACAGGATCATGAATCGGTACCAAGAATATCAGCATTAGATGGTGAACACAATGTGTATCAAAATCACGGGACGATGTAAACAGTGACAATATCAAGGGATAAATATATTATTTGTGCAAGTGATACCAAATGCATGCAAAGTAGTGCAAGTAATGTCAGTGACATGTAATCTAAATGTCAAAGTAAAATGTGTTGGCCCAAAAGGTTACACTCTCCATTTGTTTAAAGTTTTGATGATAACAAAACAAATAAGAGCTATTTGGTACTAATAAGTTTGTTCAAGATAAGTTTCAGGTTTTGTACCATGTTTGGAGGTCATTGCTTAGCTTTTGCAAGAAATTCTAAGTTCATGGAGTAAAGAAGGCTTATGGCACATCAAGGAAGGAACATAGAAGAGAAGGCTCTAACTAGGCTTTGCATGGCTCAAGACTTCAAGATTGATCATGAGATTTCATTAGTTTTGTTTCTAGTTTTATAGTTTTGTTAAAGAATAGTGATTAGGATTGAAGCTCTATATTCCAACACACATGTTTTTGCGCACATGCATTTCCTAGAAATATTCCCTATAAATATATACAAAATAATTTAATACAAAACCCTTTTGATTACAAACTCTATTTTATGTTTTATATATATCTCTAATCAAAAATATTTTTAGATATCAAAATCTCCTTAAAATTCTTGTTCAGTTTTGACTTTTGGCCTGAGCCGGTCGGCCAACCGGTCGACCGACACTTGACTGGTTTTCTGGCAGGTTGGATGCGTATCCGTGTGCACGTTCTTCGGCCGACCGGGCGGACGATCGAAGACTTCGGTCGACCGGGCGGCTGGCCGACTGAAGTGGTGTCACTCTCTGTTTGTTTCGGTCGACCGGGCGGTCGACCGATAGCTTGCAACGGCTCTTTTTGTTTGAATCTCGGTCGACCGGCCGGTCGACCGACATAACCGTTTCAGCCATAACAGCTAGCTTTTAAACACGTTTTAAATTTGTATTTTTCGTTTCTAAACGAATTTAGGGGATATTTTATGGGTCAAATTCTTCCTAATTAACATTATATGAGTTTACTTTTTAATCCCTAGCCCTCTCCTATAAATAGGGGTGATTAGGGTTATGTTTTTAAACAACAAGCATTATACTAAAAGTTTCAAAAGTTTTCAAAAGCTTTCAAGAGAGTTTGGTCCTTGGTTTTTGTGCTGAAGATTCTCTCATCGTTGAAGTTTTATTTTCTAAACTCTCTCTAGTTCATTTCCTTTTTCCACTTACACTATTTGAGCTTCAATTCTAACCATTACTCTACAGGGCTCTTGTAAGGGAAAGAGGCGTTTGCAAAAGATAGTTTGTGATCTTTTGATCACCAAGAGAGAACTTGTACTTGAGATTGTGGAGTTGGGTACTCTGGTGTGATTGTAATTCTTTGTGAAGTTATAGTGGTTAGAAATCCTTCTGGGTGAAGGTGGGGACGTAGAGCTGGGTGCTCGAATCTTGAAAAAATTCTCGGTGCTTGCGTTTGGTTTACTTGTTCTTACTTGCTCTTAATTCTTACTTCAATCACTTACTTTATATTCATTGCTTTATCTACTTGCTTCACATTTTCTTTGCTACATTGTACTTGCTCTTCATTTTCATTGTTATATTCACTTGTTGAATAATCACATAGTCAATCAAATACTCATACAACAGGATTGCATTGCGCACCTCCAACTCATATCTAGAGGAATCAGGAGGAAGGAGTTCAGAACCCTTCACAGGGTATTTGACTTCTAGTCTTGTTTTGGGTTGATTGTTGCATCATATTTTTAATTGTGCATTGATTTGCATTATCACCTATTCACCCCCCCTCTAGGTGATTTTCAATTGGTATCAGAGCTTGGACTCTAGGTTTGGCTTAACATCCTTAGAGAGATCCTAAAAATTTGCTAATCAACATTTGCATTCTTTCATTCATACACTAGTAAACATGGCCGACAACATCAAAACCCCTCCTAAATTTGATGGACTTAATTTTCCTATTTGGAAGGTTAGGATGACTATCTTTTTACAATCTTTAGGTAGCTTAGTGGCAAAATCCTTGACCAAACCCTATCTTAGACCCGATAGTGATGAAAGCACATGGTCCGACTTTACCTTTAGAGAATATGAGGCTAACTCCAAGGCCCAAAATTCCCTCCTAACCGCCTTGAATGAGGATGACCTTACACGAGTTATACATTGCCAATCCGCCTATGAGATTTGGCAATATTTGTTGGTCACACACGAGGGGACTTCACAAGTAAAAAGAGTTAAGATAGATCTCTTGAAGTCCCAATATGAATCTTTTAAAATGATTGATGATGAATCTATTGATTGCATGATTACAAGGTTTACTAAAATCACCAATGCTCTTTCCTCTTTAGGTGATGATATTTCCAATGACCAAAAGGTGCGAAAAGTGATTCGGGCTCTTCCTTCTTCATGGGAGATAAAGGCCACCACCTTAAAAGAATTGAATGACAAGGACGAAATGGATCTCATTAGTCTTATTGGAAACTTGAAGACTCATGAGATGGAAAAGAAGGTAAGAGAAGAAGCCGCTCCTCTAAAGAAGAAATCTATAACCTTCAAGTCTTCCTCCACTCTTGATGACGAAGAAGAAGATGAAGAAGAAGATGAGGAGCTCTCCCTTCTTATGCGAAATGTGAAGAGAATGTACCGTAAGAACAAACTCAACTTTAGAAGGAAGTTTGAAGGAAAAGAGGAGAGAAGAATCATTTGCTACAATTGCTGAAAGCCCGGACATATCATGGCCGATTGCCCGGAATTCAAGAAAAAGGTGACTTCCTCCTTCAAGCAAAAGAAGCCGGTCAAAAAGAAAGCTTACAAAGCAACTTGGGATTCGGAAAGCGAGTCCGAAGACGAGGTGGACACGACGAACATGTGTTTTGTGGCAAACACACCAAAGGTAACCCCTCAACCTCTTGATGAAGAAGACGAATTAAGTAAAGAAGTACTTGTACATGTTTTTGTTGAACTTTCAGAAAGTTATGATAATAAAAGATAGAATGTTCAAAATTGGAAAAGGAAGTTGCTTTTCTTAAAGATCAACTTGCTATTATTTCTAAAGAAAAGGATGAAATTTCTTCAAATCTTATTTTTACTCAAAATGAATTCAGTGCTTACAAAGTTGCTTACAAAGCAAAATTTTCAAAGATTGATGAAAAAGAAATTTCTTCATTAAAAACTAGAATTGTTGATTTTGAAAAAGTTTTGAAGGATTGTGCTTTCAACACTAAGAAACTTGAGGAAATGTTTTCTAAAAGGCACACTTCTCATGCTAAATCTTCTCATGTCAAAATTCCTCATATTCACACTACACATAACACCCATGCTAAATCCACACATGCTCACAAGTCGCACACTCACTATGCTTTTAAATATGGTAGAGTATATAGATGCACTTATTGTGGTAAGAATGGACATTTGGCTAAGTTTTGTTATGACCAAATAAATAGAACAAATAATCTTGTATGGGTTCATGATACTAACACTTTAGGACCCAAGAAAATAAGGGTACCAAAATCAAGTCCTAAATTATTTGATGTAGGTACACACCAAGGCTCCAAGACATAAGGAGCGGTGGTACCTTGATAGTGGTTGTTCAAGACACATGACATGGGATATCAACAACTTTACAACCTTATCAAGGTACATGGAAGGTGGCACCGTCACCTTCGGGGAATACTCCAAGGGCACTATCATTGGTATAGGTAACATTCAAATTGGTGCATCTCCCATCATAGAAAATGTTGTTCTTGTTGATGGTTTAAAACATAACTTGCTTAGTATAAGTCAACTTTGTGATCGTGGACTTAAAGTTATTTTTGATGACTCTTCTTGCAAGATTTTTGATTGCAAAACCAATGATTGTATTCTTACAGGATTTCGTGATGATAATGTTTATATCATTGACATGCTTAATTTGGATTGTTCTACTAAATGCTTGAATGTTTTTGATGAAAATTCTTGGCTTTGGCATAGAAGATTAGGACATGCATCTTTTGACCATCTTTTTAGGATTAATTCTAAGGAATTGGTGAAGGGTATTCCTTACTTGAAATTTGAGAAAGACCGCATTTGTGGTGCGTGCCAACGTGGGAAACAAACCAAGTCTTCCTTCAAACCAATCAAGGATATCATGTCAACTAGGCCATTAGAATTAATTCATATGGATCTTTTTGGACCAACTAAAACCAAGAGCTTAAATGGTAGTAGATATGCATTTGTTTTAGTTGATGATTTTTCCCGATTTACTTGGGTTTTCTTTTTGAAAAACAAAGATCAAACTTTTTCTCATTTCAAGATTTTTTGAAAAAGGGTTGAAAAAGAAAAGGTTTTTCGATTTTGAAAATAAGGAGTGATAGAGGTGGTGAGTTTGTTAACCAACTCTTCATGACTTATTGTGATGAAAAGAGAATCAAGCATGAAATGTCATGTCCTAGAACTCCACAATAAAATGGAGTTGTAGAAAGGAAAAATAGAACACTTCAAGAGATGGCTAAGACCATGATGAGTGAATATGACCTCCCTCAATATCTATGGGCCGAGGCCGTAAACACCGCATGCTATATTTCAAATCGCATTTATTTGTGTAAAAATTCTTCCAAAACATCTTTTGAAATGTATCATTCTAGAAAACCTAATATTTCATATTTCAAAGTTTTTGGATGCAAGTGTTTTGTTTTGAATACTAGAGATAACTTGGGTAAATTTGATGCTAAGGCTTATGAAGCTATTTTTGTTGGATATTCTTCTACTAGTAAAGCTTATAGAGTATTCAATAGATCTTCTCTTACCATTGAAGAATCCATGCATGTTAAATTTGAAGAATCTAATGTGGTTGTTGAGAATGTTGTAGAAATTGACCCATTAGGTGAAGACATGGAGAGACTATCCTTGAAGGACTCACCCGCTCGAGAAGAAAAGCAAGAACCCATTGGTGATGTTCATAAGGATGAAGTGAAAGATTCTCAACCACTTCCTAAAGATTGGAGATACGCTACAAATCTCCCCAAGGAACTCATTTTAGGTGATGTCTCTAAGGGGTAACAACTCGCTCCAAACTCCATGACTTATGTGGTAACTTTACATTCATTTCTCATTTTAAACCCAAAAGCATCCTCGAAGCCGAGGCGGACTCATATTGGTTGCTAGCCATGCAAGAGGAACTCAATCAATTTGAGCGCAACCAAGTTTGGCACCTTGTACCTAGGCCTCACGATAGACTAATAATTGGTACTAAGTGGATCTTTAGAAATAAGATGGATGAGTCCGGAATGTTATTAGGAATAAAGCTAGATTAGTGACCCAAGGTTACACTCAAGTTGAAGGAATTGACTTTGAGGAGACCTTTGCACCCGTAGCACGGCTTGAAGCCATACGGATAACACTAGCTTTTGCATTTTTAAAAAATTTTAAACTTTTTCAAATGAATGTGAAAAGTGCATTTTTAAATGGTTTTATTAATGAAGAAGTTTATGTTGAACACCTCCCGGTTTTGTTGATCATGTTCATCCCAATTTTGTTTTTAAACTTGATAAAGCTTTGTATGGATTGAAACAAGCTCCAAGAGCTTGGTATGAAAGGCTTTCTAGTTTTCTCATTTCAAATGATTTTGTTAAAGGCAAAGTAGACACAACTCTTTTTATTAAGCATGTTGATAATGACATTTTAATTGTGCAAATTTATGTTGATGATATAATCTTTGGTTCTACTAATGAGTTTTTATGCAAGGAGTTTGAAAAGGTTATGCAATGTGAGTTTGAAATGTCTTCCATGGATGAATTAAATTTCTTTCTTGGACTCCAAATCAGGCAATTGCAAGATAGGAATTTCATATGTCAAGCCAAATATGCAAAGGAACTCGTAAAGAAGTTTGGACTTGAAAGCTCAAAGTCTGCAACACTCCCATGGCAACTACAATCAAGCTTGATAAGGATGACCAAGGTAAAAATGTTGATATTAAATTGTATAGAAGCATGATAGGTAGTCTTTTGTATTTGACGACAAGTAGGCCGGACATAATGTTTAGTATGTGTCTTTGTGCTAGATTCCAATCGTGTCCTAAAGAGTCCCATCTTATTGCGGTAAAACGCATCATTCGTTATATTAAGGGCACAATTGAAATGGGTCTATGTATCCGAAAATCAGAGATTTCTCAATGACGAGTTATTCGAATGTTGACTATGCGGGTTGTAGAGTAGATAGAAAGAGTACTAGTGGGACATGTCAACTTCTTGGTAATTGTCTTGTTTCATGGTCCTCTAAGAAATGAAATTCCGTAGCTCTATCAACCGCCGAGGCGGAGTATGTTGCAGCGGGGGCTTCTTGTGCACAAGTCCTTTGGATGAAACATACTCTCCTTGATTATGATTTGCATTATGATCATATAAAATTTTTTTGTGATAATACTAGTACTATTCATATGACCAAAAATGCAAATCAACATAGTAAGACCAAGCACATTGACATTAGGTATCACTTTCTTAGAGATCATTTTGAGAAAGGTGATATAGATATTGATTATGTTTCCACGGATTTGCAACTTGCCGATATTTTTACTAAACCACTTGATTTTGCTAGATTCTCATTTATTTGTGGTGAACTAAATGTTTGTGTTATTGAATAAAATGTTTTTCTTACTCTTTTTGATGTATGACAAAAAGGGGAGAATAAGTTTAAGTGTTTTTGCAAGTGTTTAATATCTCATGATTTTTGTAGATTGCTTATAATATTGTTTTTCTTTGTTCAATGTAGCATAATTTGAGGGGGAGCTTACACCTCTCTTTTATTTTTTTTAACATAGCCTATTTGTTTTGTCATCATCAAAAAGGGGGAGATTGTTGGCCCAAAAGGTTACACTCTCCATTTGTTTAAAGTTTTGATGATAACAAAACAAATAAGAGCTATTTGGTACTAATAAGTTTGTTCAAGATAAGTTTAAGGTTTTGTACCATGTTTGGAGGCCATTGCTTAGCTTTTGCAAGAAATTCTAAGTTCATGGAGCAAAGAAGGCTTATGGCACATCAAGGAAGGAACATAGAAGAGAAGGCTCTAGCTAGGCTTTGCAAGGCTCAAGACTTCAAGATTGCTCATGAGATTTCATTAGTTTTGTTTCTAGTTTTATAGTTTTGTTAAAGAATAGTGATTAGGATTGAAGCTCTATATTCCAACACATATGTTTTTGCGCACATGCATTTCCTAGAAATATTCCCTATAAATATATACAAAATAATTTAATACAAAAGCCTTTTGATTACAAACTCTATTTTATGTTTTATATAAATCTCTAATCAAAAATATTTTTAGATATCAAAATCTCCTTAAAATTCTTATTCAGTTTTGACTTTTGGCCTGAGCCGGTCGGCCGACCGGTCGATCGACTGGTTTTCTGGCAGGTTGGATGCGTATCCGTGTGCATGTTCTTCGGCCGACCGGCGGACGACCGAAGACTTCGGTCAACCGAGCGGCTGGCCGACAGAAGTGGTGTCACTCTCTGTTTGTTTCAGTCGACCGGGCGGTCGACCGATAGCCTGCAACGGCTCTTTTTGTTTGAATCCCGGTCGACCGGCGGTCGACCGACGTAGCCCTTTCAGCCATAACGACTAGCTTTTAAACACGTTTTAAATTTGTATTTTTCGTTTCTAAACGAATTTAGGGGATATTTTATGGGTCAAATTCTTCCTAATTAACATTATATAAGTTTACTTTTTAATCCCTAACCCTCTCCTATAAATAGGGGTGATTAGGGTTATATTTTAAACAACAAGCATTATATTAAAAGTTTCAAAAGTTTTCAAAAGCTTTCAAGAGAGTTTGGTCCTTGGTTTTTGTGCTGAAGATTCTCTCATCGTTGAAGTTTTATTTTCTAAACTCTCTCTAGTTCATTTCCTTTTTCCACTTACACTATTTGAGCTTCAATTCTAACCATTACTCTACAGGGCTCTTGTAAGGGAAAGAGGCGTTTGCAAAAGATAGTTTGTGGTCTTTTGATCACCAAGAGAGAACTTGTACTTGAGATTGTGAAGTTGGGTACTCCGGTGTGATTGTAATTCTTTGTGAAGTTATAGTGGTTAGAAATCCTTCTGGGTGAAGGCGGGGACGTGAGCTGGGTGCTCGAACCTCGGAAAAATTCTCGGTGTTTGCGTTTGGTTTATTTGTTCTTACTTGCTTTTAATTCTTGCTTCAATCACTTACTTTATATTCATTACTTTATCTACTTGCTTCACATTTTCTTTACTACATTGTACTTGCTCTTCATTTTCATTGTTATATTCACTTGTTGCATAATCACATAATCAATCAAATACTCATACAACAAGATTGCATTGCGCACCTCCAACTCATATCTAGAGGAATCAGGAGGAAGGAGTTCAGAACCCTTCATAGAGTATTCGACTTCTAGTCTTGTTTTGGGTTGATTGTTGCATCATATTTTTAATTGTGCATTGATTAGCATTATCACCTATTCACCCCCCTCTAGGTGATTTTCAAAACGGTCATGATCATGTGTCCATAATCCAATAAGATATCCTTGAAAAATTACTCAGAATATAATGGTTAATTTCCTTGATTAATTTCCAATAATATCAGGATCACAATATCAATCGATATTCAATCTTTAACTATCAATCTTTCTTCATTATTATCCAGTTAACCTCAAGATCCAGATCAAACTATTTATCATGATCAGATCAAACTATTTTTCATTGATCTTCACATCAGTCTATCACATACAAGCAATCATGTAAATTGAATGCATTATGTACAGGAACGAGATGCAAATACGATATGTAAGGCAATGTAACATGAACACGAGACGGTACAGTAATAATATCAAGAATACAAGAATAATTAGTCATATAATCGGAAGAGAAAAGCTGATATGTACATATGATCACAGGATAGTATTGATGATCATGCGATATGATAACCATGATTTATAATTAAGAGGCAGAATTAAGATCAAGACGAAAGTCAACGAGAAGAGAATCGTGTACACTTGCCTGATGTCGTTGGAGTCTGAATTCCCGTAACTGCAACCGGCTCTGGGTAAAATTCGCGGCCTAAATATTACGTGAATTAATTAGAGACTTGATATATTCTTACTCAGTGATAAGATAAATAAGAAAGTAATTTTTACTATTTATTATAATTTTAGTTGGTTAATTTTCCAAATAATTCAATTTCTGAATTTATAACAACTATTTAAAAATATATTTTCATGATAAATATATACATAAAATAATAAATTGATGTATAATGTTTACATATTAATCACAAGATAAAATAACATGGTAGGTCCCGGACATCTCATGTTCATTATATACATGTCACACCATGCATGCACGATCTTATTGTACATGATCTATCTTCCTGATTATTCCTGTTACTGTTATTACATTCAGTTCTTGATATTTTCAAACATATTGTTCTTATATCCTATTTACTGTTACTACATTTTCATGTTCTCTCCTTTCTGTTTCGTGTACTCTTGCTAGTCCGCTTCTGACGGACCTTTATATTATTTTTCAGTATTTAGATCAGGAAGCTAGTATAAAGAGTTGTTCGTAGATCATGTTCTGGTTTCGCTGTTCTCCGGTGAGTTTAGTTTTCTTCTTGACTTGTTTTATTCAGATATAGTGGATGATATTGTTTATGATTCAGTTTTTTTTCATATATATGATTTTATCCCTGTGCTTGGTTGTATGTGTATATGTGTGCTATCCTGCTTGTTATTGACAGCCTAAGGTACTCATGGAAGAGATTTCACTCTTCGTGAGTATCTGCTGGCCATCGTCACGTACCTGTATTCCGTATTTTGGGAAGCGGGGCGTGAGTATCTACATTTAAAAGAGAAGGAATAAATAAAATAAAATACGTAGAAAAATAACTGTAGCATTTACTGTAGCAAACTAGACCCAAACCCATTACTGTAGCAACAGACCCGTTAAGCTTTTTATTTATTTTTATTGATTTTTATTGTTTATGATTCAGCTTTTCATATATGTGATTTTATCCCTGTGCTTGGTTGTATGTGCATATATGTGTGCTATCCTGCTTGTTATTGACAGCCTAAGATACTCATGGAAGAGATTTCACTCTTCGTGAGTATCTGCTGGCCATCGTCACGTACCTGTATTCCGTATTTTGAGAAGCGGGGCGTGACAGATACTTAACCAAGATATTAGTAGGTGATTAGCTTCAACAAAGGTGTTTTGGAGCTTTCACATGGTGATTCAAGAGCCCAAGTGTCAAAGTTCATATCTAGCACTCGTTGGAGTCAAGCTTGGTGGATCACGTTTGGATCGAGTCGACTTGGAGACGCGTTCTACAAGAAGATTGCGGTACAGTGTTTAGTTTATAATGTAGATCCATTTGTTAAAGATTAGATAGTGTGATATGCTCAAGTTCACAACACACACACTTGTTTAAGTTTCATGTTTTGGTTTTCGGTTTTTGGTTTAACCGATCTTGGTTTCATGAATAGATAGAATCGAAACAAGTTTACATAGTTTAGTGTATATTAGATTTGTTCTATATACATCTATGCTTCAACTATTTAAACAAACTTAGTTTGATAGTCTATTTCATGAGTTTGGTGTTTTAGTATTTTAACAAAACATATTTTTTGATTTTAAGTCAAAAACATTGATATATATATATATATATATATATATATATATATATATATATATATATATATATATATATATATATATATATATATATATATATATTTCATGTATATTGGATTATATCCATATACAACATGCTTAAAGTTGTTTCAATATCATGTTTTTGTATTTGGATGAGTTTTGGACAAAACGATTTTCCATTTCAAAAATCAAGTTTTGGAAAATACAGATTTTGGTTTTCGGTAAAATTGTAAGTCACAAAATGTTCAAATTGTTTGAAATATGTGTTGAATTTTTTCACACATGTTTGTATTTCAAAGAGAATTTAAGAACTTATTTTTGTGGGTTTTTAGAGAATTTATGGGATTTATTTGGTAATTAAAAACCCAGTTTTCAAGTTCTGAATTTAGCCTTGCCAGGCTCTGGCGGTCGACCGGGCCGGTCGACCGGACCGGTCGACCGCCGTGCACAAGGACGTGCACGCAGGCCAGCCCCTTGGGCCGGTCGACCGAGCGGTCGACCGACTGAAGTCAACCCACTCTCGGGTTGGCCCGGTCGACCGGGCGGTCGACCGGCCAGAGAGCCGTTGCCCTCTGGTTCTGGGCACGGTCGACTGGGCGGTCGACCGGCAGGCTCAATGCTCATATTTTTGACCATTGACCGGTCGACCAGTCGGTCGACCGAAGGTCATTTTTGACCTTGTCAGCTGCCACGGGCAGATTCTTTTGAGGCCTATTTATGCCCCAATCTTTGGCCAGTTTTCACTAAGTTTTTGAAGAGCAAATTTCCATCTTCTCAAGTGTTTAATTCCTAGTTTTTCAAATGAGTTTTGGGTTCAAAGTTTCCATCTTTACTTTTTTTTTTAAAGTGTTGGAAAATTCAAAGAAAAAAGAGTATTTGGGAATTGGTTTTTTGATCTCTATTACAATATCTATCTTGTGATTTTCTCAAGTGTTTTTCTTTATTGTATTCATTTCCAAACACTTTATTTTCTCCCTTGAGCTTATCATATCTACCTATCTATTAGGATCTTTGTTTAGTGAGAAAGAGATTGGTTTGTGGTCTTTTGATCACTAAGTTATAAACCCTCCTACTTTGTGTTATCCCTCTTGTGTAGAGGTTGATTTTTGGAGTGGTGGCTTTGTGCCCTATCCCTCTAGTGAGAGGTTGATTGGTTGTTTGGCTTTGTGCCTTTCCCTCATTTGTGAGGTTGATTTGTGTTGGTTGTGCATTACCTCTAGTGAGAGGTTGTATTCGGTTGAGAGAGGAGTTGTGTACTCCCAGTTGTATTGTCCCAAATCTCAGTAGGGGTTCTCTGTGTGGGAGTCCTGTGTAGACAAGTTAGTGAAAATCCTTCTATGTGAAGGCGGGGACGTAGAGCTGTGTGCTCGAACCTCGAAACAAATTTCGGTGTTTGCGTTTGATCCATTGACTCTAACTCTCTTTCTATTACTTTGTGCCTTGCATCATTCATATTGTCATATCATACTTATATGCTTGGTTGTGATTGTTTATGTGCCTCACTTGTTCTAACCACGAGAGCTTTATATAGCACCTCAACTCTTATTCAGAGGAATCAAGAGGAGTTAGTCCAGAGCCCTTCACCGGGAATTCGGCTACACTCGTTGGTTACACTAAGTGTGTTGCAATTTAGTTTTAATTTTCGCATTTTGTTCATTAGATTAGCCGTACACCTATTCCCCCCCCCCTTAGGTGTACTTACAGTCTTAAACCCTAATTCCAATCTGTTCTTTTAGTAACCTAAATTTTTATGCTAATTTAGTTAGTTAGTTTTTGAACTCATATTTGTTAAGAGGTATTCAGATGATTCTGTATTGAAAATAACTCTATGTCATATAGAATTTGTTTTCAGCAATCGGAATTATCTTTGAAATCTGAGAGTTATATGACTTCCATCGTCTTAATGAGATAAAGTATTGAGATCTATGGCTCTCTTCTTTATTATATACTCTATCTTTTCTTAGATACTGAAACTATCTATTGCTACTCGAGAGCTTAGGACTTGCACCGAATCTTATTAAATCCGTGGGTTTTGTTTTTGTTTAGATCTTGATTTTTGCTCATACCCTAACCGCTCTATACATTCTAAAGGATATATTGATTAGAAATTATTGTTTTGAAACCTTCAAGGCATCCATCAAAACCTCTCTTTTTTTTATCACACATTAATATTCTCTTTTTACATCTAGTAAATGCTATCATTTAAAATTATTTTTAATGTAAAACTAGGAGGAAAATATTTTAATTCCTTCTCTGCTTAATCATTTGTAATCATGCAAATCAAGAATAAAGAGTCGCATGCCATATTAACTGCAGTCTCAAATATATGTATGTTAACTTCTGTCAAACCAAACAAGAATATATCAAAAGTTTTCTTTAAAAAAAAATACTTTCTTATTGTTTTTTTTCATTTGTAAGAAAGAGTTTTCTTTTTTATTTTGTTGTAGGCATACAAAGAGCTTAGGATACGGGGCATTTCGCTACACCCTCCTATGTCGAGCCGTAATTAAGAAAAAAACTAAGCTTCATAATTTTATTCACTTCAACCACCTCCTTTATTTAAAGAAGGATGTGCACACGTGTCAGCGTTGAAGTACTTATTAGCAGCAAAAGACGAAAACGTCTCTAAGTAATCGCTTCAAAAAACGGACAATTTCGAATTCCTTATTTTTGAGGACTGCGACTATGATCGCAGTCCTCACAAAATGATCACAGTATACAAGACTGTGACTATAATCGTAGTCCTCACAAAAATGTCTTATTTTTTAGGACTGCGACTATGATCGCAGTCCTCACAAAGTGTTCGCAGCCCCATTTTGAGAATTGCAATCATGATCGCAGCCCTCATAAAATGCACTATTTATGAGGACTGCCACCATGATCGAGTCCTCATAAAAATGCCATGTTTCTAAGTCCTATATGACTACAATCATGATCCCAGTCCTCTTTATTAGGATTATGATCATGATCACAATATTCACAAAAATAACCATATTTAAGTCTTTATGATGGTCGTAGTCCTCACAAAATGTCCTATTTTGAGTTTTTGTGAGGACTGTAACCATGAGCGTAGTCCTCACAAAATACCTTATTTCTGAGTCATTCTTCATATGACTGTGATCATGAGTCGCACTTCCTATATCAACATCGCCATCATCAACAACCTCCGTCCACTGTCATCGAATGAATCCTAATTCTTTCCAGATCTAAATACAAACAAAAATCATCGCGAGCACGAACAAAACTATTGGAATCTCAGCAACAACAGAGAATAGCAATACTAGAAAATAGTTACCAATCGCTCGAATAAGTAAACAAAAGAAAGAAAGTGAGAACACACAAATTTTATGAGGTTCGACAATCGCCTTCGTCCTCAGGGCAGAAGGGGAGAGGGATCTTATTAAATCAATCAAGTACACGATACAATAGTAGGGGACAATACCCCTCTTTATATAAGCGTGGAGTGCCAAGAAAAGAAAATCCATAATGCTGAATTCAAATCAAAAACAAATTCAGAAACATACAACGATTCGTACAGAGGCAAAACGCTATCGATAGCACGTTTGGCTTTTCAACAGCCTCTGACAAATCCACTCTCGGGAAAATGCTATCAACAACTCAAGGGTCCTGTTGACAGCCAAAGACCAATTCTGATAAATTTTGCTCTCTGAAAACCACCGTCGATAGCTCTTCTTCATATCTTGTCGACAGTCTGGTTCACTTGCAGACACGTATTAGAGTATCTGCACTGTTGTTTCTGTTAGGAAATATGAAGAATTAAATGTGAGTCTTTGAGTTGAATTACGACGAAATCCATTGATAGAATCAATTGGATAATGGCTGGAGTGTGTTCTCCTTCCATTGAGGATAAACGTGGTATATTCATATGTTCAATTCCGATATCGAATAAATGAGATATTCAAGTCTAAAGTTTGCCTAATTCAAAAGTCAAAAGGGGACTAAAGGTAGCTAAAAGTGTAACACTTGTCTTAATAAGCCCCTTTTTCCTAACATTTTAATGCTTTAGGGAGGTGAGGGGAGAGTAAGTATTCATGCTAGATACTAAACATTATACTATGCCTATTAGTATGTATATACATATGTATGTATGTATAAGAAATGAATACAACCTCATGCTTGTTGACTTTGCCACCATACCCCCTCACCATGCTTGGGGTACTAGTACCTCATGAAGGGGGGAGGCATGGAGCCTTGTTTATAGGGTAAGGTATAGGAGTAGAGTGATGGGTTAGAGAGGGACACTTGTCTTGTTTTTATGGAAGAGATTGGGCTATAAATAGGAGGGGGATGAAGAGAACAAACAATACCCTCTCCCTCTCCATCCAAACTCCCCAAAACTCTCTCTCTCTCTCTTCCCCTTTGCAGCAACAAAAAAAAAAAAGGCAGCAGCAGCAGCTGCTAAAAACAGCCCTCTTTTCCCCATTTCTTCTTCACAAAAATACTCTTTCTCCCTCTCATTTCCCACAAACTCCCCTTACTTCCATATACAAGAAAAAAAGACTCCATTTTTCATGTTTTAACTCCTCCAAAAGCCCAATAGAACGAGCTAAAGTGGTGATCTAATCTCACCATAAAAAGGGTTTTCTTGAAGACAAGGGTGATCTAGAATAACAAGTTAGGGGGGAGTGATATTTGTTGAAGGTAAGCAAAACTTTAAGTATCCTATCCTTCTTATACTCTTTTAGCTATGAACTAATTATGGCATTGTTATGACCTTGTAGACTCCATCGTCGCGGGAGATCAAGCTTGATAAGGAGTTAACCTCTTCAAAGAGTGAGTAGAACACCCGAACCCTAGTAAATTAGTAGAAGTGTGAACTTGAGATAAAGTGAGAAATTCTTAAGTTATGAATGGATGTGAAAATGAATGATGATGCTTGTGTATAGTTTATATGCTTTGTGTAAACAATCCTATGGTGCTATGTTGTGGTTACACCCATGTATGCTTATATTATGCATGATCGACACGTTAGTGTGTATGCATAGGAGTCTAACACATGTCTCTTAAAAAGAAATAGTTTTATGAATGAACAACATATTTGACTTCATGTATATATTTGGCTACACATATGTTGGAATGATATAACATGTTAGTTATCATAGAAAGGCTTGCATGTTGTTGTGGTTACTCATACATGTTAATGTCTTTCTTAATTTTGGCATCATGTAAAGTAGGAATCATGTAAATCCTTTATGTTATTATTGTCTCATGGATCCTTGCATGTGGTTATTACATGAAGGATATGATATTTACATATTGTGATACGTGAAAAACGTATCGGAGGAAGGGACCGGGTTGAACTGGAGGTGACGAAGGGGAGGATAATACGTGGTAAACGTATCGGAGGAAGGGACCGGGTTGAGCCGGAGGTGACGAAGGGGAGAATAATATTTTATGTTGATGTATGTTGAGATTATATGCACCATACTTCATGTTGATTATGTATGCATGTTGCGATCATGTTGATTATGTATGCATGTTGAGATTATATGCACTATACTTCATGTTGATTATGTATGCATGTTGAGATTATATGCACCATACTTCATGTTGATGCATGTTGAGATTAGGTTGATCATATATGCATGTTGAGATTATATGCACCATACTTCATGTTGATGCATGTTGAGATTAGGTTGATCATATATGCATATTGAGATTATATGCACCATACTTCATGATTGATGCATATTGCGATTATGTTGATCATGTATGCATGTTGCGATTATATGCTATGTTGGTCATATATGTTAATATGGTTAAGTTAGAAATTATATGTTAAAACTATAAAGAATTGATATCCCAGACTCTAAGATTAGTCGACTTACCTAGACAATTTCACCACTGTTAGTCGACTAGTCATGGGGCTAAGTCGACTATGGAAGGGAAAAATGAGTAGACATATTCTTTTGACCATGACTAGTCGACTATAGGTGATGTATAGTCGACTACACCAGAAAGGGTAGTCGACTAGACCTGGTTATAAGGGACAAACAGAGAGCAGCATACCTTTTCGATCCTTATCTAGTCGACTATAGGTGATGTATAAGTCGACTAGTACATAGTGTAGTCGACTATAAAAGTTATGGTAGTCGACTACATAGGTCACTGGCAGCCAACAGAGAGTAAAATATTTTTTGGATCAACCCTATTCGACTATAGCTTCAATAATTAGTCGACTAATAAGTGGTATTAGTCGACTATAGGATGACCTAGTCGACTAACAGACCCTGTTACTGTGTTTTGGTTGGGACTTCAGCTAATACCTAAAATTTACACAAATGGTATAAAAATACGATTGCCAACCTGATGATAACGCCCAAATAGACATACTTAACAGGCATGCATAAATGTTGTTTTACTCACTGAGCTGTCAAGCTCACCATATTTTTATTACCACCTTCAGGTTTGGACAAAGGCAAAGGACCTGCTTAAAGGCAATATATGCGGGATAGGCGCCAACAGAGACATTTCACTCTTTTTGATTTCTGCTTTTGATATGTATATGGTTGTAGAGACTATGCATAACTTTTATTTGGATGTTTGCTATTGACTTGTAACATTGTGGTGCTTGGCGCTAGACTCTAACCTTGTATTACATTTGGTAGTAGTAATATATTAGACTGAGTTTTCTAACGAGTTGTCGGACCTAATGTGTTGGAAATATTAAATCATGTTTAGATCATACATGCTATCTTAGTGGAGTTTGATGTATAGTATAGAGCATTCTGATGTTAGTAATGGAAGTATTGTATCTTGATGGGTCCCATGCTTAGATTATCTGTGATGATTGTAATCAATAGAAATTTTTAACTGGGACCGTTACAAAAAGCATTTAGTCTCACATTGGCCACGGGATGGAAGTTGAAGTGTTTAAATAAAGAAAAATGGGAATAAAGGGTGTGCCCTTTGGGTACTTAGAGTTTTCGCACGCGATTAGGGGGAAACCATGCCCACACGCGCTCGCGTGTCGCCGCCGGTGGTGGCGATTATCGGCCGGCGTCGGGAGCTGGGAGCCAGGACCGGGCTTAGGTTTGGGTTCGGGTTCCCTACCCGATCCGGTTTTTTTGAACCGGTCTCATGGGTATGAGTTACAGCGGATCGCACCCGCTCCGCTATCCGGACCCGCAACGGCTGATAGAAAATTGCCGCGAACCGTTACAACGGTTGGGCGGTTTCTGTCTGAAATGAACCGTTGCAACGTTTCAGACCAAATCATTGCAACCGTTCGGACAGATTTGCCCCTTCTGGAGTGCTATAAATACCGCTCCTTCTCTCCCATTTTAAAACACAGAAAAAACACAAAACAAATCCCTCTTCCTTCTTCTGCATTCTGAAGTGAAAGTCTACATTCTAGATTCTGAAGTGAAAGTGAAGATCCGAAGTGAAAGTGAAGAAGAAGTAACTCAGATTCTGAAGATTCATTCTGAAAGAAGGCTCAGAAAATTTAACAGATTCTTTAATAGAATTCTTATCTGAATCTGTGACTTCCAAGAAGAATATTCTTCTATGTTCCTTCTTTCTCTATAGTGGGTGTTCCTCTAAAGTAAAGACAAATATTCTCCCTAAAAATTGTCTTGGTCCTATGGCTTTGATGATGCTGTGAAGGTACTGGTTAACTATGGTTCGACGTATGGTGATTTGGTAGTGCTATCTAAACACCGTAAAGGAGAACTGTATCTTAGGAGACCAGCGTCCAATAACCCGTTAGCTCCATAGCGGGGGACATAATTGTCTTAATAAGATTCACTATAAGGGTACCTCACTCCAAGTACTGTATAAGTGAATTAATTTTCTTTATACAGGGGTTATATTGATATTCAGTATATTGAGACTGATTTATACCAGTCAAACTGGTGTTTAACGAAGGAAGGTAATTGAAAGGTGTTTCTGTAATTAAGAAACGTTCTATTAAACGGAAAACCTCCCACCTGATATTCACCGACCTGGCCAATTAGATCGGTGACATTGATTAGTTGTCAGATTGATCCTAGAACTTAACAATCTTAAGATAATTATTGAAGTTACTTACTTCTGTTCTTCTTGAAATTGCAGAAAATGTCTGAGACTAATCAAGACAGCTCAAGTAAGGCACCAAATATGCAGATTCAAACTTTAATGCCAACTCCACTTCCTAACCTGGAGCCGGAGAAGCCAGGAAAATTCGATGACACAGAATTCAAGAGGTGAAAAGAGAAGATGCTCTTCTACTTGACCACTCTACATTTGGCCAAATTCCTGTAAGAGGATTCACCAGAATCCGGAACTGATCGGGTCTCAGTCCTTGCAGTCGATGCATGAATTCAAAGTGACTTCCTTTGTTGAAACAATATTTTGAATGAACTGGGTGACTCTCTTTATAATGTCTATAGTCCAATCACAATGGCAAAGAAGTTATGGGACAATCTTGATAAGAAGTACAAGACTGAGGATGCCTGTACCAAGAAGTTCGTCGTAGGACGATTTCTGGAGTATAAGATGTTGGATAACAAGACTGTAATCAGTCAGGTGTAAGAGTTCCAACTTATCTTACACGAGATAAAGGCTGAAGTATGAATCTACCTGAAACTTTTCAGGTTGCTGCTATTGTGGAGAAACTCCCACCTACGTGGAGAGATTTCAAGAACTACCTGAAGCAAAAGCGCAAGGAGCTGAAGTTGGAAGGTCTCATTGTGAGGCTTCAAATTGAGGAGGACAACCAAAAGTCCAAAGAGGGGTATGAGGCGAATGAATATCGCAACCGTCTTAAAAAGAACTAGAAGAAACATCCACAGGCAAACCTGACCGACCATGCCAAGCCTTTCAGCTGTGGTGTCAGAAGTGAATCTGACGACCAACAATAAGGATTGGTGGGTAGACACTGGGGCTACTAAGCACATCTGCTCTGAGAAATTATTATTCTCTGAATATAAAAAACTAGAGCAAGGTGAGCAACTCTTCATGGGAAACTAAGCTGTCTCCAAGGTTGAGGGAAAAGGGAAGATCATCCTAAAGTGGACATCTGGGAAAGAGCTTACTCTGAACGATGTGCTACATATTCCAGATATCCGCAAGAATCTGATCTCTGAATCAATACTTAGTAAGAAAGGATTTAGAATGATTTTCGAATCAGATAAATTTGTACTTACTAAGGGTGGGATGTATGTGGGTAAGGTTATCTTATTGATGGCCTTTTTAAGGCCAATGTTGCAGTTGTGGACAAAAAAAATCTGTGTATTTGTACTCTAAGCTAATAAATAAAGAAAATCTTCTGTTTATTTGCTTGAGTCTCCTATTTTATGGCATGTAAATTATAAGTCTTTAAAAACTTGTCTAATCTAGGATATATTCCTAAACTCAACTTGAAAGAAATTCGCAAGTATGAGATATGTGTTGAGGCCAAGTTCGCTAAAAATTCATTTCACTCAATTGATCAAAATTCAGAACCTTTAAGGTTAATTCATTGCAATTTGTGTGACTTGAAATTTACGCGAACTAGACATAGGAAAAAGTATTTTACTACTTTTATTGATGACTGTATAAGATACTGTTATGTATATCTTCTAAACAGTAAGGATGAGGTAATGAGTATGTTTATAACATATAAAGCCGAGGTTGAGAATCAACTCAATAAGAATATCAAGATTCTAAAATCTGATCGAGGTGGAGAATATGAATCAAATGATTTTAGTAGGTTATGTGCTAAATTTGGTATAATCCATCAAACTACAGCACCATATACTCCTCAGTAAAATAGAATTGCTGAACAGAAGAATAGAACTTTAAAGAAAATAGTCAATTCAATGCTCGTAATTTATAAAGCTCCACAGAACTTGTAGGGGGAAGCTCTGTTAACTGCAAATTATATTTTAAACAGAGTACCCCACAAGAAATTTGGTCTTATACCAATTGAGTTATGGTGGAAGGACACCTTCCTACGATTATCACAAAATGTGGGGGTGCTGATTAGTCTACAATTCTGCATTATTATATCGCATCCCTACCGATTTATGAATAAAATGTCAGTCTAAATAGTGTTTTGGTCTCTCTTGCAGATAATCATGATAAGGAGGGCAAAGGAGTAATAAGAGCTTAATTAAACCCATTTTCGGGTAATTAAATCCGGATTTATTGGAGGCCGAGTAAGGGAGCTTCTAGAAGATGTATTAAACCTATACCCTTGGCACGTCAGACGAATATCCGGGCGAAAATACCAGAATTCAAATATACCAGGAAGGTTCTCGAAGCCAGAAGTTCCTCGCCAAAACCAAGGACCTAAGTCCCTAGTATTGCTACGAAAATGCGGCTATGGCCGCATTTTGGCGGCTATATGGTGGGTCCACATGTCGATCTTTGACGCGTGGCCTTGTCTCATCTTCTAGAACCCCCTTTGCCTATAAATACTGCAGGGTTTTGCCAAAACGGAAGTAGATTTGGATTTAGGCTAGGTTTCTCTCTTTTAGTTGTAAATTAAGATTTTCTTTCTCTTTTATTTTGTATTTTCATTTCCTTTTAGATCAAGTATTAAGGCAGAGAGATTCAGAGAGAGATAGAGAGATATTGATGTAATAGATGGTGACAATCTATGTAAAGATGCCTCCTTTCTTCTCTATTGTAATCTTCTCCATCTTCTACATGATGCTTAGCTAATCTTTTCTTCTCATGGCAATCTAACTACTAACCACTAACCATCTAACCACTTACTTGATAATCCACATGAATCTAGTAGCCTCTACAAGCCTTGTTCTTACAAGAGCCATTGATGGCTCATGATGATGGATTCTAACATTCTAACACCTAACCCACTAACTTGCTAACTTGCAAATGCTAACTTTATTTCATGCTCACCTCTAACCGGTTTTGATGATTTAATAATAGCTTGCAACTTGTTATGTGTATGGATGCGTTGTTTGAATGTAGAAGAACAATCTTATAAGCCATGTTTTGTATCGTCTCTTGAAGCTAAGGATTAGTGATGGCCAAGGATCCATGTAAGGCAATTATAACTAAGAGGTTAGCTTGGTTAGTAGAGCAATGAGTAGTTAGTAGTCATGAATTTTCTTTTATAGTTCTTTTCCTTCCTGTTATCTTGTTTTAAAAACCAATTCCAAAATCTTTTGTCATTTTTTCTATCGTTGTTTTACCGCTTTCTTAGTTCACCTTTGTTTCATTTTCCTTACCATCATTTTTTATTTGTTATCACATCACTGTTTTCATCGCATTCTCCATCTATCACTTTCTGGATTTCTTTTCTTTATATTTTTCTCATTCTTTAAACAAAGAAGACTTGTTGACATAACACGTGATAAGAAGTGTTAATGCTTCTATCGCCTCCCGTCCCTGTGGATTGACCCGTTGAGCCAATGCTATAACGGAAGTATCGAGGGAACATTATCACACACAAGCTTTTCATTGATTTCATAAAACATACATTTTCGAGTGCTTGTTCTGTTCCGATCAGGTGCCTTGGAAAGGTACTAGCACCATTACCTAAAAATACTAAGTTGGGAGCAAGAACTATGGACTACATATTCATAGGCTATGCCTTAAACGAGTTTCTGCCATGTGTCATTTATTAAGTTCTGCAGTAAGAACGATTGTTTCCTCTTCTGAATCAGATAGTGAGGGAACATCAGTTTCTGCTTCTCGGGAAGAAGCGCACACCACATTACAGGCGATACCTTTTGGCTGATCGGGAGGTTGGGGTCGATTGCCTGAATATCGACTGTTTGCTTGCACGTGAGCTGCAGTGGCATTCAGAGAACATTGCCTTGATAAGCCGTTCACAGCAACAAGATGGAGTGATCAGATTAGCACTCCTCTTCTTCGTCAAATAATCTCTTAGATCCGTGAGAGGGGGATCAAAGAGATTGGCCTTGAGTTATCGAGGGCTTTTCAGCTTCTGAGGGTCACCCTTACGTCGAGAATTCAAGACGCAGGGTTAAGAAACGCGGAGCTCGCGTTGCGTATAACAGGCTCAGCTCTTGCGTTTTGCCTTTAAAATGTGGGTCTCATGCCTCTGCTGAGCAGAGACGCGGACCTCACATTTTTGATTGTCGCGTTCTATCAGTGATAGTTGAGACACGCGAGTTTTCTCATTTCCGCGTCTGGTTGTAGAGACGCAGGTCTCGTGTTTCTGAAAAGAAGGATAGCCCTCACGCTGGTGCACGTCGCGTTTGGGAAGTAGAGTCTCGAAAACGCAAGCCCGTTGGGCTTCGTATTTGGGTCTCCATATGCGAACTCCGTGTGTTTGACGCAATTCAGAAGAGACGCAAGCCTGAGCCTTGTGTTTTGTCTCTGCTGGACAGATGATTGTTCCAGCTTCTTGCGCTTGCAATTGTCACGTGCGTCATCTCTGTCGACGTTCAGCGTTCCGGTTACGCCGTAATGGTTGCTGGGAACCCCCGGTGACTTGGAGCTAAGGAAGGGGACGGGCATGAACGGGCTGAACATGAACAATGTCAACCTTGCGGGTCTCATGGGAGACGTTGACGCGGGAGTCACGTGTGATATGATCAGCCGTGACACTCTTCTTATCAGTTGCATCTGTTGGGGTCTCAGAGCAGACTTGAGAGCAAGTCCCCGAAGAGACCATGCAGTACTGTCGCGCCCTAGGGCTCTTGGAGCCAGAAGAGAGGAACTCCTTATACTTTGCCTGGTCGAACTCCACGACAAGTGATTCTTCCATTTTGCCCATGTAGGTGACGTCAGCTTGCGCCACGTGTAACACTCCGATCATTAATATCCTAATATTTGATTAACATGATTTATTTAAAATTTTAGCTCTTGGTTTAAGGGAGTATACAGTTTTAGTAGGGGTGAGGATGAAATCAAGTATTTTGTATAATGAATATTTTCACATTTATATGGTAAAGAATTTTAGTGAATTAGAAATTGGGCAAATATGAATAAGTGTGTATAAGTGTATGGACTTGTATATGTAAATGGATATATGTGTATATATATATAAGTTATATACAAAATATCATCATAATTGTAAATGTAAGAATTTAATATAGAAAGAGAGTTAGTGGAGGGAGTTGGTGTGCATGGAGGGGATGATGAAGGGTTGGAATTTACCTTAGACTATGTGATTACATGTGGCATGAGAAGAAAAAGGAGAGATAAAATTGATTTGGCATTATGTATTGTGATAGGGGGTTTGTGCTAATTAAGAGATGAATATTTTCCCATTTCTCTTCTCATCTTCATCATCCCTAATATCAAACCCTAGACCCATCTCTCTCAAATTCCCTCTCCTCTTCCTCTCTTCTCCCTTCTCCCTTCTCTTCTCTTTCTCTCTCGTGGGACGGACCACGGCTAGGCGGCCGTGAGCATGGCCAGGCGCGGCCAGAGCCGTGGCGGCTTCGGCGGCACTCAAGGCGGTTGCGGGCAACGGGTCTTCTTATGGATCTATAGGTGAGGGAGATCTCTTCCCTTTTGACCTAAAGTCACTTTCTAAAATTTCAATTTCAACACATACTCTTCTTGAGTTAAGATTTCATGATTTATACCTCAAGTATGCTTAGATCTGAATTTATTGGTGATGGTGTCTTGAATAGATAAATGGGTTTTCATTTATTGAACTCAAGTTCTTTCCCACCTTAATGTTTCATGAGTTAAATTTTCTTTTGTGGGCTTATATTGAATGGATGATAAAAATCCCGTCTTGGATCTTGGATTACATAATAGAAATCGATAGATGGGTATGTTGGTTGTTTACTTAGAGATGTCTTCATGTAAAACTCTAGTATGGTATAAACCACTTGTTATTATGGTCCCTTGTATACATTGACTACAAATCATATGAACTACATAACGTAGGGTATAAGTTCAATCTACAAAAATTGGTTAAAGAAAGTAAAAAAATCACTATTGTTATTATGACAATATAAGAGACAATGGGGTGGGTGTTTTCATGAAAATCTCGAAATTCATCGGGGTGGCTGAAAAAGATTGATTCCTGTTGTTATAGAAAAAGGCCCCATAAAATCTTCAAGTGTAGGACTTGACTTCAAGTTCATTTATGTACAAAGTTAAAGTTTGTCTCAGGATATCTAAAAGAGAAATTTTGAGAACACGAAGGTCTCTAAATTAAACCTAAGCTCTCCCTTCATTAAATTTTTTTATACAAAGAAGATGAGATGGTACCCTAAACATCTACACCTATAATACCTTGATTGATGCTCTAAGAAAGAAAATCTCATGATCTTATAATGAAAGATTTAATTAAGTTATATCCAAACGTTGCAATTTGTAAAATATAAGTCATAGAAGCTTTAAAGGATATCTTGGCCCTGAAGGGAAGAGATAGTAGGTCGGAACTATCTCATTGCTCGTTTTGACAATTTATTGTTTATTTAACAACCTTTTCTAACTTTTCCAAGCTACGAAATTTCCGGAGAATTCTATTAAGTAACAAGAGCAATCACGAATACGTTAAGAGTAGGTTTAATACATATCTCAAGTGTAATCTAATTTCTTTTTACTTGCTTTGACACCTATTTGATAAGGTAATTATTTGGGTATGCTATATCATTCTGTAAATTCACATCATCCTCCAATTCTTTTGATCACTTGCACTTGAACTCTTTCTAGGCGTTTGGACTATATTACAGTAGTGTTGTATGCATCATATGTGCTAGGAAGCGAAATACTCATGTGACTTCTATACATTACTATTTTTTCTCCTAAATCGAGATTGTATACTTAAAGTCATAAATAGTGCACCTTAAAATGTGAGTATGATATGTGAAGCTTGAAAAATGAAAATCTGATTGTAGAAAAATTTTTATAGTGAAATGATTCATTGGCTATTCAATGAGTGGGAAGGGCTTGAATTGTACATAGAATAGTTGAGAAATTTGTCAAAGACTATTAGATCAGGTTATGGACGAGTAACCCATGTTTATTATCCTAAAGGATCTTTGCGCATAATTACTAAATTCTAGTAAGTTGCGGCTATGTCTCTTCTAAATTGTCGTCATTTAGTCTTATCACAAATAATTGCACATCAAGTTGATGAAGTCTTTCTAATATTGTCCACCTTCTTTCCGCATACTACATTAGACTGAATTATCCGTGTCACAAAGTAAGGATATGATTTTTCACAAGTAGGAGGGAAAGATTTTATGATGGTTCCTTTATATGAATAATCAAGTTAGCCCGATGAACGATTGAAGGCCGTAAGATACAAATTTTGGGTTTAGAAGCCAAGTATTCAATTATGACTATGAATATAACCATTAGGAATTAAGGAAGATAAGGCGAGACTACATCCGATAGCAAGATTGTTGACACTTTAAAAAAGACAAGATTCTTACTGGCTTGAACAATGTCTAAACTTGTTGACATTTACAAAAGACAAGTGAAAGATAGGCTGATTGGTCCGAACAATGTCTAAACTTGTTGACATTTATAAAAGACAAGCGATAGACAAGCTGACGACCAGTTCTGTACTTGTTGATATTTACAAAAGACAAGTGACAGATAAGCTGACGACCAGTTTTCACCCATCTCCAAGGGAGAAGGAAGCAACTTGGACTCTACTATCCAGTGAAGCAGACAGTAAGCCTAGATTGTCTCTAAACAGACCTCAGCAGGTCTAAGATGCTAGCACTTAGCATCACATGAGCCCAAAGGGACAGCCTCACCTAAGAGGCTAAGATCATTCAACTTCGCCTTGAGGCCATTCACAGCCCCGCCAGGGAGCTAACTTATAGCTTCGCTTGAAGTGCTCAGTTAACTCCACAGAGAGTTAGCTTCGCTTGAAGCAGAAGAATGCTCGGTAGCTTCGCGACAGACGTTATCTAGCTTCGCTGAAGAGCTGTCTTCTGACTTCGCCAGATGTTTCTTCCAGCTCTGCTGTGAGATCGACGCGGGTGCGCCGCTGCGGGTCTGCTATGATCAACCTTTGACCTATTAAATCTCCAGATGAGATCAAATCTTATCAGGATTGAGATCAAATCCAATCAAGATCAAATCTGAGATCAAATTTGGCAGTTGATTGCCATAATCTATTAACTCTCCTAAAACGAGTAAGAAGATCAAGGAAAATCCTCCAACTATATGGAAAGGATCAAAACAGATCAAGAGGATCAACCGGCCTGCTATTTCTAGCTTCGCAGAAACTGATTCTAGCCTCGCAGTAGAGCTACTTTCCAGATTTAAACAGATTTGATTCAATCTGTTTCTATATTTTCAAGGGACGATTATACCCCTGCTCTCTCTGTAAATAGCCCACCAGGGGCATAAGGAGAGGACACAGGCGATACGCTCCAGAGAGACGGCAGACTTCTCAAGAAGACGCACCGCGCGTACAAACAGAGATATATTCTCTTGAATTCAGAGACTTTTAGAGAGCTGCTTCTCTAATCAGGGTGCTGATACCCTAATACCTCCCTCTTCTCAAGGAATTTCCGGAACCAGGCGAGAAGGAATTCCTAAGCGAAGGCGATTTTGAGAAGTAACAAGAGGGTTCTACTAACCTTCTGTTCTCCGATTCCCGAAACCAGGCGAGAAGGGAATCTCATCCCTCGCATCATCAAAGGGACAAAGTGGTCGTGCGCTGACCAGACTCCTATCGGCACACTTCTCCAGAATCTCAGAGGAGATCTACTTGTAATCTTTTGTGTTACTTGTAATTTAGCTCCTCGACACTTTTTTGTAAGTTTTTCCTCTTTGCAAATCAATGAAAAACAAGATGGCGACTCCGTTGGGGATTGAATTCTCTACTGCTGAGAATCAAGTGTCGCAATGCGACGAACAGACCTTCGGGTCTATTTCTGAATTCGGGAAAGCCGGTGCAGCCAGAACCTCTCTGGCTAAATCTTCAATTCAAGTCTCTGCGGAGACAGATAAGGCTCCCTGCGAGCCTACTGCGGTTCTCTGGCGCAACAAGGAAGCACGCCCGCAGTCCAAGTCCACCACTTTCGAAAACCTGATCGTTCACTTCGACCAAGAAAAATTTGAAGAAGTCCTCTCTGGGGGTGGCCTAATGCTTCATGCACGAAAGCATAGAAAGGTCTCCATGACCAAGGATTCAGAATAGAAACCTGGAGCAGAATTCTGCCAACACCCCTCAGCCTCGCGTGTGGCTAGTCAGGCTTCTTGCGAACCTAAGTCTCCCTTGTCAAAGCAGATGTGGAGGCCAAAACAGAAGGCTCTGGGCAAAGCCTCAGGCTTAGCTACGCCAGAAGTGCGTCTCTCGCGCGAAGAAAAAGGCAAGATGCCTGCCTGCTCCAACAATGCTGTTAGCCGCGAAGATACAAGGGCGAGAGTACCTTCGCCCAATTCAAGATCAGTAGCGCCTCGCGCCAGCCTCGTTCTCACGAACAAGGGTACTGTACCACAGCGTACGCGCGACATCCATTGTCACGAAGCCTAAGTCAAAGCACAACAGCGTGCTTCGTTCGCTCTCCGCAGCGGAGTTAAGGGATTGTCCCTAAGTGCTGATAGCGTTGCTTATGCAGCTTCAGCGTCCAAGGGCATTTTCAAAGCTTTTAGCCGCGAGGTTAGAACTGAAGCACTATCTAAGGCCAATCGCCTTCGCAGTAGCACAGCGGATAAAGCACCACAGCGTGGTCCGCCCTTCGGTTCGTCAAACACTAAGCTCATGCCTTTTAGCGGAGCTAAGGGATTGTCCCTAAGTGCTGATAGCGTTACTTATGCAGCTTCAACACCCAAGGGCGTTTTCAAGGTTCTTAACCGCGAAGCTAGAACTGAAGCACTACTCTGTGCTAATCCCCTCTGCGGTGATAAAAGGAGCAGGACATCGTCCTATGCGCGATCCAAAAAAGCTTCTGCGCAGGATCGTTGATTGAGATGTTCCTGCACACAAAATATAATATATCAGTTTTAAGAATTAGAGATGTGCAAGGTGCTCAATTCTATCCGCTGTAGCAATGGCTATGCGGGTCGTGATCCTCAGGGAGGGACTAGCGATGGAAGCTGGATTAGCAAGTTCTCTAAAAAATTCTTTTTTTAGTTATTAAAAGGAAAATAAGAAAATAGTGGTTAAAGTTAGGTTAGGAAGAAGGCGGTAGGTTAAGAAGATGGAGAAATAGAAGCGATATTTACAATGAGTCGGGAAAGAAAGAGCTGGTAGATGAGGTATTGGTGACTTAATTTACAGAAATAAAGAAAAGAAAGGAACACTTACCTTAGTTTGGTTGATGAAATACGTGAAAACCTTACATGTTCTACCTTGCTTCGGAGGCGTTCAACGCATAAATCATAGGATCGAGCTCAGTCCCCTATTCGCATTATATCATCAAGCTGGGCAAGAATGAAGTGATACGGACCTTGAGGAGGAGAACATCTCCATGAAGTATCGTTGGCACTCACAAAGACTTGTTATACTTGTGCTTCGGAAATCACTTGCATGCTCATCAAAAACCAACAGAGATAAAATAGAAAAGGAAAAGAAAACGAAAAGGAAAGTAAAACAATGAACATAAGAAAAATATTACCTTTATTGCTTGAAACAATGGAAGAAAGGAGGAGGGTACATCGGTGTCACTCTCAACATAGGCCTCTCTCTTATTTACAAAAAAAATAAAAATTGCAAAAAGAAAAATAAAAACCTAACTACAAACTAGAAGAAAGCCTAAAAATCCTAGATTTGGCCTTGTACTGCACTGGACGCCCTTCTCGGTTGCTCTGCAGGGGTATTTTATAGGTGCAGAAGGAGGTAGAGTCCCAATACGTCTCCTCAACGAAAACCGTTGCCCAGGCTCATCCAAACTGCCGCGGAAACGCGGCTTGGGCCGCGTTTCCGCGGCCTTAGCTGGCTCCCTGGCCACGCGCTTTCGCGCGTGGCCTCCTCTGGTCCGTCCATCTGGGTTTATCCTTCTGGAAGTTGTATCTCGACTCTTTATTTTTAATTTTCGGGATAACTTGGGAAGCAAATTACCCTAGATCCAAATCTCTTTCAAAACGAATTTCATCCTTGCACTCTATTTATCCTCATCCTGCAAGCATTTAGGATTTAGTAGAAGTCCATCCCTTTATTTTTCTTTTAATATTTGCAACTTTTGTACTTTGTAATTGCAACTTTGACATTTGGTAATTGTAACTTTTCACTTGGGCTTGGACATGGGCTTTTGGGCTTCTTTTGGGCTTTACTCTTTATTTAATTAATTACTCAAGGCCTGCACACATTAAATAATAAAACATTAATAATTGTGCACAATTATAGGAATAAATATGAAAATGTGATAGTAAATATGGTGATAAATATGCACTTTTTACTACCTATCACACCCCCACACTTATCTTTTTGCTCGTCCTCGAGTAAAAATCAAAAAGAAAAAGAAAAACTAATCTAGCTAACTCACTTTCGTAGGAATCACGATTGCACTTAGCACGTGCAACACGCCGTTAAACCCCTAGGTTACCCTAGAGGACGAGTGTTGTCTCGTGCGGGTTTTCAGCGGATTACACCCACAAAATCCATAAAAAGGAAAATATTTGAAATAAGTTTGAAAAGACTAAGTAATCTATAAGTTTTTAGGATTATCATTTTTATTCATTCTTAAACTTAGTCTTTATATAGTAAATTGTTATCCTTTTTAGGTAAGGATCAAAATTGAATTTTTGTATAGTCTTTTTCGTTACCCAAAGTCATATGCATCCTTGTGAATTTTTACTAGGAATTCCTTAACTTGGACTCTCATGCCTCTTTTTTTTCTCTTTATTTTTTTATTATTATTTTCTCTTCTTTTTTTCTTTTTTTTTAATATGTATAACTCATCTAATTTTCTTTTGTGTAAGCATGAAGGCTTCTTGAGGCCCTCATACCTAACTAATTGACTATTAGATGTGTTAGTAGGCATATAAGTAATTTTTCTTAGTTTTCTTAGGCTTTCTAATCCTCCCATGTAGCGAACTTGTAACGCCCCGATCCCGCTGATACGGGGACGTCACTGCGACGTATATACGCAGGTCAGAAAGTGCCCCCACGTATATACGCTAAGCATCAGTACAGACAAGAATCAGAGTACGGAAGCATATGGTGCATTATACATTCCAACACATATATATACAATCACAGAGTTATCACCAGAGGTGATGAATATTACAATAATAATACATCACAGATATGCGCAAATGCGAGAGTACAAGAGATATACATATGTGAATGGTACAAAAGGGAGCTCACATACAGGTATACAAGGAAAAGTATAAGTGTAAATAGAAATAGGGCACTCACGAGTTTGCTAAGAGGAAACTTGGGAGGCATACAGGGAGCCTGGAAGGATGGAGCTCTGAAAGGTCGGCTGGAGGTCCACGCCACCGCTGCGCTACTCTGAGCAGCAAAGGGGGAAATCCACACGCTCCGGGCTCCAGGACCTGGACATGAGAATCCAGGGGAGTCAGTGAAACTCCCCAGGCGAGTATGATATGATGCCAGGTGGCGAGCCAGGATGAGTACAAGTGTCAAGTACAGAAGACAGGAGGGTTAGAACACAAGTGAAATATATATAAGAACGGGTATAACGTAACAATCGTAAAACAGGAAATCCGAAGTAAAACTGATCACAAGCAAAATTGATTGTATACGCTTAGGTTACGGTCCCATGAGACTAGTACATCGAAGGAATAATCCAAACAAGGAAACCCTCATCTATATACCGTTATCTCATGCCACCGAATATCTAAGCGTATAGAATCAGAGTTGCAAAGTAGTCATAACAAGAATACATAACAGATGTGACAAGAGTACATAATAGGTATCAAAACAGGAATCATAACAGTAATCATAACTGGGGTCACAGGAAACACCTATTATTATCATTACTCGTCTGACCCATATATCTCGGTATGTGACCTGGTGTACGGCCAACCCACATACATCCATATATAAGCAAGTCGAGGGTTGTTAACGGAAGTAGATGGAGAACTGATAGGACTTCTTATAGTGGTTTCCATACACCTGGAACCGGCTTTGGAGGCCCAAAGTCCCCCTATTCAGTAATTCAGATTCACTACCGCCAGTACATATATATATATATACATACTTTTATACCCCACCACTATAAGCAAGATATCATTCCGGCATCCATCACTTCCTCCCATACCCATACAAGTTGTCCTTTTTATGGTTTATTAACAGAATTATCAGGTTACGGGAATAACTGGACATAACAGTAATAATTGGATTCTAGAGGTGGCCCCCACGGATTCAAGAGGTGGCCCCCACCGAGTAAGGTGTGGCACTTTGTTCCGTGTGGCACTTAGTTCCATAAAACAAGACAGGATTCCCGTAAACATGACAATTACAAAGTCAGGTGTATCATGCTTGGTTTTAAAGGATAGCATGACAAGGTGGTGGTATATCAAGTAACATGCATACCGATGAGATCGATATAGTCCGGGTCAGTCATGTCATAACAAGAGGGTCTAGCAAGGTAGTGGCATGCCAGGTAGTCAGGTGATAACATACTAGATGGTCAGGTGATATACATGTGTTAAAAGGAAGCATGCAACTAACAAGTCTGAAGCAATGACAAGTAGTAACATGGAAGTGACTCAAAGCCCGACGACCACGAAGGGTCGGCCACGCATGGTATACGATAAAGAAGCAAGCATATCATAAGCCTGGTACAAGCACAAGATGAAGCTACCATAATACAAGCAATGTAGTGCAATACATGAATATGGAAATAAGAAGCGAAATACTTATCGACCGATGAAACGGGAAACTCAAAAGAGGCGAGACTACTCGCATACAAGAAAGTAGCGAGTGAGAATACTCGCCTAAACTCCAAAACACCGAAAGAGCCGTAATCCACGGAAGCTTGGGATGCGCCACAAACCTGATATAAATATGTAGAGAGAAGAGGAGAGAGAAAAGAGAAGGTAAGATGATGTTTGTCAAATGACAAGTCAAGTAGCACCAACATATGATATAAGTGTAGAGGATAAGGTTCATATTCAAGAAGGGATCAACTATGACAGACAGCCAATAATTAGTCGACTGGGATGGAAGAGTAGTCGACTAATAGTGGAGTTAGTCGACTAACAGTTTGGTATAGTCGACTAAAACTGGGTTCCAGAGAGTTGATATTCTGATTCAGGAAAAGTTAGTCGACTAGGGTCATAGGGGTAGTCGACTAACAGACATGACAAGTCGACTGATAGTTAGGCTAAGTCGACTAATACTGTGATACAGAGAGTTAAGGTTTTGGTTCAGGAAAAGTTAGTCGACTAGGGTCAAGGGTGTAGTCGACTAAGGATCTATAGTTGACTAGGATCTAAGGTAAGTCGACTAATACTGTGTTTCAGAAAAAGCTACGTTTCAGCTAAGGGTTTCTAGTCGACTAGGTTCTAGGTCAAGTCGACTAATCGACTGGAAACAGTAAACAGAACAGATTTTCTAGGGTTTGTGTTTGATGGCTAAATAACAAGAATTGAAGACACAAATCAACAAGAATAAGCAAACATAAGTAGACTAAGAGTTGTACAAGTCTTGGTGAGGGAAATTACTTACCAAAAGGAGTGGTGGTGGTTGATGATGAAGAAGAAGAGGAAAGGTAGAGATGGGGATGATCCTTTGGTGTTGTTGATGCCCTTGTGGTTGCTTCCATGGTGATGAAGGAGGAAGAAGATGACCTTGTTGTTCCTTAGGGAGTTGGTGGTTGTTGTGGTAGTGATGGAGATGAAGAGGAGTTGGAGATTAGGGCTTTGGTGAAGAGAAGAGAAGAGAAGAGAAGAGAAGAAAGAGAAAGTTGAAGTGAGAATGAATAAAGAAAGGAGAGGAAAAGTATTTATAGGTTTTGACTTTTGTGAAGGAGGTGCAAATATGATAGAAGAGAGGGGGGTTTTTGTAAAGTGGGGAGGTGAGGTGAGTGTCCTTCTCTTGGCCACTTGGCCGGCCATGGGAGAGAGAGAGAATGAGATATTTGTGGTGGAGATATCTTGGTGGAAGTTGGTGGAAGAAAAAGGAATTTTGGGATTTTGGAAAATAGGAAAAGCTAGGCTTGTGGAGGAAGGAAAGAAATAAAGGAAAAGGAAAAATGGAAAAGAAATTATAATGAGAAGATATTTTCTTGGGAAGGAGATGAAAATAATGGAAGTGGCGGATTCCCGGGATTCAGTTGTGGATGCGGAAGTCTTTCGGGAAAATACCGGAATCGTCCGAATTTCAAGTATCTCGGAACGACCCGAAATAATCATCAAAAATCAAGAATAATATATAAAGACCAATAGTGAAATCCGTTTGAAGAAATACTTTATAGTTTTAAAACTAAAAATCCCGGAATTAGTTATCTACCGACTCCGATGGAATTTTCATAAATTCATAAAATCCTCAGAAAAAGAATGTAGGTAGAAAATATGATTCTAAGGAATAAAGCCTAAAGGACCATCATGAAATTCCAAACTGTTTGAGAATTAAAATCCAGGAATCGGTCAGCAGAACTGGCCGACACCGGTTTTGAAGACTTTCATTTTAATTCCAGAAAAATCTAGAAAATCATAGAAAATATATAATATTGGAAAATGATATTTAAAACTAAAATCGGTCAATTCTAATTATCAGAATGTCTAAATCGAGTAATACTCTAGGATCGGGCCTTCGGTTCAGACTAGGGCTGACTCCGAATCCACGAATCCAAATCCAAGACAAAACAGTCATATAAGGAATTCATAATACAGAATAAATACAGGAAACAAATCGAAAAAATACGACCGAAAATCTGAATACGCAACTAAGTACGTATTCCGGGAACGGGGTATTACAATCCACCCACCTTACAAAAAATTGCGTCCTCGCAATTTCGTTAAGGGGTAAATTGAATACAAAGGGGACAGCGGTGGAATTTATACCAATTAAGATATGAAGCACTAGAGGTAGGGCTCTCAAGTCGACTGAACAATAATCATCCTCCGCACTTCCGGCTGTATAAATCTTCGAATAATGCTGAATAATACTGCTGATGTCGTGGCTGTGAAATAAATAAGCCAGAATACCGAAGACAAAGAAAACCCTGATAGTCCTGAGCATAATAATAAAGAAGACCGATAATTAAGAATCCCGAATACCAGGCATCAATCACTCTGAACGATATAGTAGAGAATGTAGAATATCCGTAGAGAATCCCAACTGCTGACTTCTGAAAGATAGCCAGATCATAATCGATCTGGAGAATACCAAGCTTCATAGAATTCACCGAAGAGATCACATAATAGCTTCATGCAGAACCAGCCACTACCTTCCTAGTCTAGTCATATCTTAAGATAGTATAAGGCTTCACAAAACCAAAACAGGGAAAAGGATAGGAAGGATTTAGGAATCAAAGGAAAGATAGTCAAGGAGGGATTTGAAATCAAAGGAAAGATAGTCAAGAAATAGATAACTCTGCACTTGCAGTTGGAATGTATAACCAAGACTCATGTATTCCAGTTGCAAATCTCTTTACCATTGATTTGCCTTCTGGACGTACTGAGGAGGTTAGAGCCTAAGCTGACCTAAGCTCTGACGAGCCTGAGTTGACCTATGCTCTGATACCATCCTATAACGCCCCGATCCCGCTGATACGGGGACGTCACTGCGACGTATATACGCAGGTCAGAAAGTGCCCCCACGTATATACGCTAAGCATCAGTACAGATAAGAATCAGAGTACGGAAGCATATGGTGCATTATACATTCCAACACATATATATACAATCACAGAGTTATCACCAGAGGTGATGAATATTACAATAATAATACATCACAGATATGCGCAAATGCGAGAGTACAAGAGATATACATATGTGAATGGTACAAAAGGGAGCTCACATACAGGTATACAAGGAAAAGTATAAGTGTAAATAGAATAGGGCACTCACGAGTTTGCTAAGAGGAAACTCGGGAGGCATACAGGGAGCCTGGAAGGATGGAGCTCTGAAAGGTCGGCTGGAGGTCCACGCCACCGCTGCGCTACTCTGAGCAGCAAAGGGGGAAATCCACACGCTCCGGGCTCCAGGACCTGGACATGAGAATCCAGGGGAGTCAGTGAAACTCCCCAGGCGAGTATGATATGATGCCAGGTGGCGAGCCAGGATGAGTACAAGTGTCAAGTACAGAAGACAGGAGGGTTAGAACACAAGTGAAATATATATAAGAACGGGTATAATGTAACAATCGTAAAACAGGAAATCCGAAGTAAAACTGATCACAAGCAAAATTGATTGTATACGCTTAGGTTACGGTCCCATGAGACTAGTACATTGAAGGAATAATCCAAACAAGGAAACCCTCATCTATATACCGTTATCTCATGCCACCGAATATCTAAGCGTATAGAATCAGAGTTGCAAAGTAGTCATAACAAGAATACATAACAGATGTGACAAGAGTACATAACAGGTATCAAAACAGGAATCATAACAGTAATCATAACTGGGGTCACAGGAAACACCTATTATTATCATTACTCGTCTGACCCATATATCTCGGTATGTGACCTGGTGTACGGCCAACCCACATACATCCATATATAAGCAAGTCGAGGGTTGTTAACGGAAGTAGATGGAGAACTGATAGGACTTCTTATAGTGGTTTTCATACACCTGGAACCGGCTTTGGAGGCCCAAAGTCCCCCTATTCAGTAATTCAGATTCACTACCGCCAGTACATATATATATATATACATACTTTTATACCCCACCACTATAAGCAAGATATCATTCCGGCATCCATCACTTCCTCCCATACCCATACAAGTTGTCCTTTTTATGGTTTATTAACAGAATTATCAGGTTACGGGAATAACTGGACATAACAGTAATAATTGGATTCTAGAGGTGGCCCCCACGGATTCAAGAGGTGGCCCCCACCGAGTAAGGTGTGGCACTTTGTTCCGTGTGGCACTTAGTTCCATAAAACAAGACAGGATTCCCGTAAACATGACAATTACAAAGTCAGGTGTATCATGCTTGGTTTTAAAGGATAGCATGACAAGGTGGTGGTATATCAAGTAACATGCATACCGATGAGATCGATATAGTCCGGGTCAGTCATGTCATAACAAGAGGGTCTAGCAAGGTAGTGGCATGCCAGGTAGTCAGGTGATAACATACTAGATGGTCAGGTGATATACATGTGTTAAAAGGAAGCATGCAACTAACAAGTCTGAAGCAATGACAAGTAGTAACATGGAAGTGACTCAAAGCCCGACGACCACGAAGGGTCGGCCACGCATGGTATACGATAAAGAAGCAAGCATATCATAAGCCTGGTACAAGCACAAGATGAAGCTACCATAATACAAGCAATGTAGTGCAATACATGAATATGGAAATAAGAAGCGAAATACTTATCGACCGATGAAACGGGAAACTCAAATAGAGGCGAGACTACTCGCATACAAGAAAGTAGCGAGTGAGAATACTCGCCTAAACTCCAAAACACCGAAAGAGCCGTAATCCACGGAAGCTTGGGATGCGCCACAAAACCTGATATAAATATGTAGAGAGAAGAGGAGAGAGAAAAGAGAGAGGTAAGATGATGTTTGTCAAATGACAAGTCAAGTAGCACCAACATATGATATAAGTGTAGAGGATAAGGTTCATATTCAAGAAGGGATCAACTATGACAGACAGCCAATAATTAGTCGACTGGGATGGAAGAGTAGTCGACTAATAGTGGAGTTAGTCGACTAACAGTTTGGTATAGTCGACTAAAACTGGGTTCCAGAGAGTTGATATTCTGATTCAGGAAAAGTTAGTCGACTAGGGTCATAGGGGTAGTCGACTAACAGACATGACAAGTCGACTGATAGTTAGGCTAAGTCGACTAATACTGTGATACAGAGAGTTAAGGTTTTGGTTCAGGAAAAGTTAGTCGACTAGGGTCAAGGGTGTAGTCGACTAAGGATCTATAGTCGACTAGGATCTAAGGTAAGTCGACTAATACTGTGTTTCAGAAAAAGCTACGTTTCAGCTAAGGGTTTCTAGTCGACTAGGTTCTAGGTCAAGTCGACTAATCGACTGGAAACAGTAAACAGAACAGATTTTCTAGGGTTTGTGTTTGATGGCTAAATAACAAGAATTGAAGACACAAATCAACAAGAATAAGCAAACATAAGTAGACTAAGAGTTGTACAAGTCTTGGTGAGGGAAATTACTTACCAAAAGGAGTGGTGGTGGTTGATGATGAAGAAGAAGAGGAAAGGTAGAGATGGGGATGATCCTTTGGTGTTGTTGATGCCCTTGTGGTTGCTTCCATGGTGATGAAGGAGGAAGAAGATGACCTTGTTGTTCCTTAGGGAGTTGGTGGTTGTTGTGGTAGTGATGGAGATGAAGAGGAGTTGGAGATTAGGGCTTTGGTGAAGAGAAGAGAAGAGAAGAGAAGAAAGAGAAAGTTGAAGTGAGAATGAATAAAGAAAGGAGAGGAAAAGTATTTATAGGTTTTGACTTTTGTGAAGGAGGTGCAAATATGATAGAAGAGAGGGGGTTTTTTGTAAAGTGGGGAGGTGAGGTGAGTGTCCTTCTCTTGGCCACTTGGCCGGCCATGGGAGAGAGAGAGAATGAGATATTTGTGGTGGAGATATCTTGGTGGAAGTTGGTGGAAGAAAAAGGAATTTTGGGATTTTAGAAAATAGGAAAAGCTAGGCTTGTGGAGGAAGGAAAGAAATAAAGGAAAACGAAAAATGGAAAAGAAATTATAATGAGAAGATATTTTCTTGGGAAGGAGATGAAAATAATGGAAGTGGCGGATTCCCGGGATTCAGTTGTGGATGCGGAAGTCTTTCGGGAAAATACCGGAATCGTCCGAATTTCAAGTATCTCAGAACGACCCGAAATAATCATCAAAAATCAAGAATAATATATAAAGACCAATAGTGAAATCCGTTTGAAGAAATACTTTATAGTTTTAAAACTAAAAATCCCGGAATCAGTTATCTACCGACTCCGATGGAATTTTCATAAATTCATAAAATCCTCAGAAAAAGAATGTAGGTAGAAAATATGATTCTAAGGAATAAAGCCTAAAGGACCATTATGAAATTCCAAACTGTTTGAGAATTAAAAATCCAGGAATCGGTCAGCGGAACTGGCCGACACCGGTTTTGAAGACTTTCATTTTAATTCCAGAAAAATCTAGAAAATTATAGAAAATATATAATATTGGAAAATGATATTTAAAACTAAAATCGGTCAATTCTAATTATCAGAATGTCTAAATCGAGTAATACTCTAGGATCGGGCCTTCGGTTCAGACTAGGGCTGACTCCGAATCCACGAATCCAAATCCAAGACAAAACAGTCATATAAGGAATTCATAATACAGAATAAATACAGGAAACAAATCGAAAAAATACGACTGAAAATCTGAATACGCAACTAAGTACGTATTCCGGGAACGGGGTATTACAGAACTTAAAGTCGGTGGCTCCCAAACCGGTCGGTTTTAGGGCACCGGGTGAGAAAACACCCCACGGACTTAAGGATTCGAGTGAACTAGGCCACAAAATTAAGGCCTTTATTTATAAAATCACCTTTAGGCGTGAATACTTATGCTTCTTGAGGCACATGTATCCAGCTTAATCAGCGCATTTCCTCTTCTTTTTTTTTTATTTGTTATAGGGCACAAGAGTCTTTGTCTTAGAATCCTATATATGTAAATGCATGCACATTTTATTAAGGTAAAAATCAAGACTAATTACTTATTCAATTTCTCCTCCTATACCTAAAAATTCAACAATTTATTTATTTTGACCAAGTTTTTAGAAATCCTAATCATGATTTTCATGATTCTTAAGACTAACTTAGATTTCTTTCAAAAGATAAGTCAAAATATTGTCCCCTTTTTTTTAAATTTTTTTTTAAGCAAATTTTTTTATTAGCAAAATTTTTGTTAGTTTCTACCTATGTTAGTATGTAGTAAAGCCTCCCCTCACACTTATCTCATGCATTGTCCTCAATGTATGAATGTATGCATGTATACATGAAAAAGAAGAAAGGGAAGGCAAATATTACCTTAAGGTGGTGGTTCCGGTGGTGATCTAATTGGGCCAAACGTTGCTACCCAATCAAGATAATGTGATATTCGGAGGAACCCACCAGAAATTTCTCTTGTATAACCCACTAAAATGTATGTATGATCATTTTTTAACAATTCCACCCCATCAAATTTTCAAATTTCATAATTATTTTCAGAGTCAATTGTGTCAACCGCCTTGTCCCAAAATGGAGTGTGAAAAGATGGAATGATTGACTTGGACGTCAGAAGTATAGGAACGAATACCGACTCAGGAAAGAAACTTAAATCAAGTAATGGTTCAAGAGTCGGGCTTGGTTCAAGAAGTGTGTCCAAGTCAAGAAGTTGAAACTCAAGTCCACATTTATTTTCCAACAAGGGAGTGTGACTTAATATTGGTGATTCAAGTTTAGGAATGATAGGTGTGGGAATCAAAACTGACTCTAAAAGATTACCTAAGAAGGGTAAAAAAATAGGAGTCAATAATGATTCGGGAATTTGAACTTGATCACAGATTTGAGAATCTAAGTCACATATCTCATTGAGTTCAATATCATAAAAATGAGAACTTGCCAATTTATCCATGGGACTTTTAAAATTATAAAATTGGTCAAGTTCAATATGATCATAAAAAATGGGTGATTCAATTTCATGATGAATTGGCACAGGATCCAATGTTGACTCGGGAAAAGTAAAATCAGGTGAAGACACCGGAGTCATTATTGAATCAGGAAGTAGAATTGAATCACCAAGTGGGAGATCATGATCGTATTCATGCTCAAGTTCTATTTCAGGAAAGGAATAACTTGCCAAACTATCAAAAATTGGAGTTTCGGCAAGTTCAAATGATGGTACTGAATTAGAATCTTGTTGTCCAAAACAATGTGGCTCGTCGGCTCTAACAGAATGGTTAGCGATATCAGAAATGGCCGAACGGTGAGAACGTAAAGATTGAACCATCATATCTATTTCATGATCACGAGCTAATCTAGCTTGAGTCATGGCTTCAAGCATCTTTTCATAGTCGATTGGTGCATCATTTTGTGATTGGACTTGAAAAGAGGAAGTGTTGTTGGGACAATTGTGATGAAATTGTGAGTCCGTCAGATTCTGTGATTGTTGCTTGGACTCACGCATCATCATGTCTAAGATTGATGGTTGTTGTTACTTGGACTCATGCATACTCATCATTTCCAAGATAGATGGTTTTCTATTTTGAACTGGTGGATCTGAGTATGAATCTTGGAAATATTGTGGACAAGGTGGATAAGGAGGACAAGTTGGTTGAAGATTGGATTCGGGGGAAGCGAACCGCATGAACTCTGTGAAGAGTTGAAATTATTGTGGAAATTATGGTCATAAGATGGGGGCATGTGTTATATGCATTCGGAAAAGACCATTCCGGGACACTAGGTTGGTCAAAGTTATGATATGCCGGGTTGGTAATATCCGAAAAAGACGTTGGTGTGTAATATGGATTAAAATTGGAAAAATTGTTATATGCCATATCACACACACAAACAAAGAAAAAGAAAACAAACAAATAAGCAAACAAAAAAAAAATCTTAACCTAAGTTAGGGTAGACCTATGACCTAGACGACTCCTAACTGGTTAGACTGTCCACGGGAGGTAGGGTGTAGACTTTGACCACAAGTTAATCAGCCAGGTCAGGGCAAGATTGGTGGGAGGTTTTCCATCAAAGACGTTCCTTAATTAAATAACCACCAATCTTCGGGCTTTCAGCCCTCAATCCCCTTCCTAGACACTGATTTGGCAGGAGTCAAATTCCAACACTGTTCTCCCTTAGGATAATCTCCTAATTGAGTCCGAGATGTCCCTAGGGCCAACGTCTACTAATTTTTAGTTAGGCTTGGGTTAGTGAGCGAGGAGATTATTTGTGGGCCAAGGAAGGGTGATGAAATCCCCACCTTATCTTATTTATAGGACAAGCCTTTAAGTCAATTTAGTGCACGTGTAAAGCAGTAGACAAATATTCACTCAAAGCAGAAAATCAGCCAATGGTGCTTCCTAGTCTATATGCAATGCGAACGTACCTTGTCTCCAGCACTCTTCAACAAAAATTAAAAAAATTGAATAGACACGTGCCTAAGATGCAAGAGTCTAATTTTTTTTTCAACACATAGGTTACTGTTAATTAATTTGCAGTATGCAGGGTGATCACAGAGCAAATTTTAATAGAGCAGTAAACAAATCTTTCAATTTACAGCAACCTGCAGAAACCTTAGTGCGTAGTTCACTACTAAGGCCGCGGAAAAGTGGCTATTGCCGCGTTTGCGCGGCACTATAGTAGGCTCTGCTGCTCTGCCTTCGAGGGCAGAGGCACAGAGTTGCTATATGTCCTTGCTGCTGTTAGTTTTCCTGTTCTCCAAACCTGCAAACAGAAAGAATAAAAGAATTAGTTAATTTTTTTTTATTTTTTAAGAGAATACTTACCGTCCCTCCCCGGTTACGGCGCCAAAATTTTGATTGAGATGTTCCTGCACACAAAATATAATATATCAGTTTTAAGAATTAGAGATGTGCAAGGTGCTCAATTCTATCCGCTGTAGCAATGGCTATGCGGGTCGTGATCCTCAGGGAGGGACTAGCGATGGAAGCTGGTTTAGCAAGTTCTCTAAAAAATTCTTTTTTTAGTTATTAAAAGGAAAATAAGAAAATAGTGGTTAAAGTTAGGTTAGGAAGAAGGTGGTAGGTTAAGAAGATGGAGAAATAGAAGCGATATTTATAATGAGTCGGGAAAGAAAGAGTTGGTAGATGAGGTGTTGGTGACTTAATCTACAGAAATAAAAGAAAAGAAAGGAACACTTACCTTAGTTTGGTTGATGAAATACGTGAAAACCATACATGTTCTACCTTACTTCGGAGGCGTTCAACGCATAAATCATAGGATCGAGCTCAGTCCCCTATTCGCATTATATCATCAAGCTGGGCAAGAATGAAGTGATACGGACCTTGAGGAGGAGAACATCTCCATGAAGTATTGTTGGCACTCACAAAGACTTGTTATACTTGTGCTTCGGAAATCACTTGCATGCTCATCAAAAACCAACAGAGATAAAATAGAAAAGGAAAAGAAAATGAAAAGGAAAGTAAAACAATGAACATAAGAAAATATTACCTTTATTGCTTGAAACAATGGAAGAAAGGAGGAGGGTACATCGGTGTCACTCTCAACATAGGCCTCTCTCTTATTTACATAAAAAAATAAAATTGCAAAAAGAAAAATAAAAACCTAACTACAAACTAGAAGAAAGCCTAAAAACCCTAGATTTGGTCCTGTACTGCATTGGACGCCCTTCTCGGTTGCTCTGCAGGGGTATTTATAGGTGCAGAAGGAGGTAGAGTCCCAATACGACTCCTCCACGAAAACCGTTGCCCTGGCTCATCCAAACTGTCGCGGAAACGCGGCTTGGGCCGCGTTTCAAGCCGCGTTTCCGCGGCCTTTGCTGGCTCCCTGGCCACGCGCTTTCGCGCGTGGCCTCCTCTGGTCCATCCATCTGGGTTTATCCTTCTGGAAGTTGTATCTTGACTCTTTATTTTGAATTTTCGGGATAACTTGGGAAGCAAGTTACCCTAGATCCAAATCTCTTTCAAAACGAATTTCATCCTTGCACTCTATTTATCCTCATCCTGCAAGCATTTAGGATTTAGTAGAAGTCCATCCCTTTACTCTTCTTTTAATATTTGCAACTTTTGCACTTTGTAATTGCAACTTTGACATTTGGTAATTGCAACTTTTCACTTGGGCTTGGACATGGGCTTTTGGGCTTCTTTTGGGCTTTATTCTTTATTTAATTAATTACTCAAGGCCTGCACACGTTAAATAATAAAACATTAGTAATTGTGCACAATTATAGGAATAAATACGAAAATGTGATAGTAAATATAGTGATAAATATGCACTTTTTACTACCTATCACACCCCCACACTTATCTTTTTGCTCGTCCTCGAGTAAAAATCAAAAAGAAAAAGAAAAACTAATCTAGCTAACTCACTTTCATAGGAATTGAAGGTTCACCTAGAGGGGGGGTGAATAGGTGATGGCTAATCTAATGGTCACTTAATGCCAACTAATGCGGAAGCTAAAAGCAATTATGACCTTAACAAACTATTTAAACTAAACACCACGTATAACACAAGAGTGTTGCCGAATTCCCCGTGAAGGGCTCTGGACAAACTCCTCTAGATTCCCCTTGAATGGTTTGAGGTGCCGCGTTGGCTCTCTTGGTTGAATACAAGTGTAAGCAAACAAACCCAATCAAGTATATCAATGAGCACACAATATATCAAGCATGTAAAGATAAGACAAGTAATAGCATGCAAGACATAAACAAGAGACAAAGAGAGAGAGAGTGAGTAATCGCAAACACAAGGGAATTGTTTCGAGGTTCGAGCACCCTTGCTCTACATCCCCGCCTTCGACACAGGAAGGATTTCCACTATGATCGATCCCAATGGATCACCCGGTGCCGCAACACCTACAACTCTCGGACTCGCTAGTCCGTACACACCGCAAGCCCACCGGCTCGCCGAGGCCGCACCTCAAATAAGAGTTCGCACCCGAACCCGTAACAAGCGAGTCCACACTAGGACCCGAAACAATGCGAACACACACGTCCGCCTCCTCAAAGAACAAAGATGAACTTTGGTGATCACAACTCTTGATCACCTAAAATCCTCTCACAAAAACACTCCTATAAAATGAATAGCTCAATGGGTTGCTCAAGTGTTTGTGAGAAAAACAAGGAAGAGAATGGTGGAGGAAAACTCAAAGAATCACTTTAAATCACTCTTGATAAACTCTCCTTTTGATTGGAAATATTTGCTCTAAATCAAGTGGAGGAAAACCTCTAAATAGTTCAGGAAAAACTGGTGAAAACCCACTTGAAAATCTTGTGCCAAAACAATGACCAAACCCCCAAATTTATAGGCTGTCAAAAACTAGCCGTTGGGGTCTGTCAGACCTGTCGGTCGACCGCCAACGGTCAAAAATCAGACCGTTGGAGCCTCCGGTCGACCGCCCGGTCGACCCAAAAGAACAGAGAGCACTGCTCTCAGTTCCGGTCGACTGGGTCGGCTGACCGGCCATCTGCCAGGTCAAGACGTGCACGTTGTGCACGTCGGTCGACCGAGCCGGTCGACCGACTTCAGCCCTAGTCGACTTGGTAGGTCGACTAGTCGACTTGGCTGAAGCCTGAAACAAAAATCTGATAAGGGATTTAAAACTTGTCTTTTTGATTGAAATAAAATCCCATAAAATACATAAAAATCTACAAAAATAGTTTTACCAATATTCTTTGATAAACAAACATGCTTGCACAAAATCAAGGCATGTTATAAATTATTTGGACTATTTTTGTAATATGAAAATATTGGCTCAATAGAAAACTTGTATTTTCCAAAATCTTGTTTTTCCAAAACTCCTTTAAATAAAAACTAGATATTTTGAATTCATTAAAGCATAGTGTGTATGGATATGATCCATTACACAAATAAGATGAAATATCTAAGTTTTTGACATTAAGCTCTAAACTTGATTTTTATAGTCTTTATCCAAAACCATGTTTAAAACAACTTTTCTAAAATGAAATCTTTTATGAAAAGATAATTAAATCCTTCTGTATAAAAACATGTTAATCAAGAGTGTGTGAGTGTATATGTACTTGAGCAATCCACCAACTACTCTATCCTTTACATTTTATCTAAAAACAAAAATCTTATACCTAGACACAAGTCTTGATCTTGAAGTCTTCCCTTGAAGTCTTCTCATCATCTTAACTTGGACCAAAAGCAATCCAACGAGCTCGACTCCTCTTGAGTACTTGATGTGGTCTTGATGCATAGGCTCGTGAATCAAACCGGTGTAAGCTCCAAAACTTGACTTTAAATCCTTTGTTGAAGCTCCACACCTACTAAGATCTTGATAACAAATCTGTCACTAATTTAAACACAAGATCATTAGTAAACATAACTGCATGAGTTGATCATCATCAAAACTAGCGTGATGGGCCTTTGGGCCAACAGGAATCACGATTGCACTTAGCACGTGCAACAAGCCGTTAAACCCCTAGGTTACCCTAGAGGACGAGTGTTGTCTCGTGAGGGTTTTCAGCGGATTACACCCACAAAATCCATAAAAAGGAAATATTTGAAATATATTTGAAGAGACTAAGTAATCTATAAGTTTTTAGGATTATCATTTTTATTCATTCTTAAACTTAATCTTTATATAGTAAATTGTTATCCTTTTTAGGTAAGGATCAAAATTGAATTTTTGTATAGTCTTTTTCGTTACCCTAAGTCATATGCATCCTTGTGAATTTTTACTTGGAATTCCTTAACTTGGACTCTCATGCCTCTTTTTTTTCCTCTTTATTTTTTTATTATTTTCTCTTCTTTTTTTTTTCTTTTTTAAATATGTATAACTCATCTAATTTTCTTTCGTGTGAGCATGAAGGCTTCTTGAGGCCCTCATACCTAACTAATTGACTATTAGATGTGTTAGTACACATATAAGTAATTTTTCTTAGTTTTCTTAGGCTTTCTAATCCACCCATGTAGCGAACTTAAAATCGGTGGCTCCCAAACCGGTCGGTTTTAGGGCACCGGGTGAGAAAACACCCCACGGACTTAAGGATTCGAGTGAACTAGGCCTTTATTTATAAAATCACCTTTAGGCGTGAATACTTATGCTTCTTGAGGCACATGTATTCAGCTTAATCAGCGCATTTCCTCTTTTTTTTTATTTGTTATAGGGCACAAGAGTCTTTATCTTAGAATCCTAGATATGTAAATGTATGCACATTTTATTAAGGTAAAAATCAAGACTAATTACTTATTCAATTTCTCCTCCTATACCTAAAAATTCAACAATTTATTTATTTTGACCAAATTTTTAGAAATCCTAATCATAATTTTCCTAATTCTTAAGACTAACTTAGATTTCTTTCACAAGATAAGTCCAAATATTGTCCCTTTTTTTTTAAATTTTTTTTAGCAAATTTTTTTTAGCAAAATTTTTTGTTAGTTTCTGCCTATGTTAGTATGTTAGTAAAGCCTCCCCCCACACTTATCTCATGCATTGTCCTCAATGTATGAATGTATGCATGAAAAAGAAGAAAGGGAAGGCAAATATTACCTCAAGGTGGTGGTTCTGGTGGTGGTCTAATTGGGTCAAGCGTTGCTACCCAATCAAGATAATGTGGTATTCGGAGGAACCCACCAGAAATTTCTCTTGTATAACCCACTAAAATGTATGTATGATCATTTTTTAACAATTCCACCCCATCAAATTTCCAAATTTCATAATTATTTTCAGAGTCAATTGTGTCAACCGCCTTGTCCCAAAATGGAGTGTGAAAAGATGAAATGATTGACTTGGACGTCAGAAGTATGGGAACGAATACCGACTCAGGAAAGAAACTTAAATCAAGTAATGGTTAAGGAGTCGGGCTAGGTTCAAGAAGTGTGTCCAAGTCAAGAAGTTGAAACCCAAGTCCACATTTATTTTCCAACAATGGAGTATGACTTAATATTGGTGATTCAAGTTTAGGAATGATAGGTGTGGGAATCAAAACTGACTCTAAAAGATTACCTAAGTTGGGTAACAAAACAGGAGTCAATAATGATTCGAGAATTTGAACTTGATCACAGATTTGAGAATCTAGGTCACATATCTCATTGAGTTCAATATCATAAAAATGAGAACTTGCCAATTTATCCATGGGACTTTCAAAATTATAAATTGGTCAAGTTCAATATGATCATCAAAAATGGGTGATTCAATTTCATGATGAATTGGCACAGGATCCAATGTTGACTCGGGAAAAGTAAAATCAGGTGAAGACACCGGAGTCATTATTGAATCAGGAAGTAGAATTGAATCACCCAGTGGGAGATCATGATCATATTCATACTCAAGTTCTATTTCAGGAAAGGAATAACTTGCCAAACTATCAAAAATTAGAGTTTCGACAAGTTCAAATGATGGTACTGAATTAGAATCTTGTTGTCCAAAACAATGTGGCTCGTCGGCTCTAACAGAATGGTTAGCGATATCAGAAATGGCCGAACGGTGAGAACGTAAAGATTGAACCATCATATCTATTTCATGATCACGAGCTAATCTAGCTTGAGTCATGGCTTCAAGCATCTTTTCATAGTCGATTGGTGCATCATTTTGTGATTGACTTGAAAAGAGGAAGTGTTGTTGGGACAATTGTGATGAAATTGTGAGTCCGTCAGATTCTGTGATTGTTGCTTGGATTCACGCATCATCATTTCTAAGATTGATGGTTGTTGTTGCTTGGACTCATGCATACTCATCATTTCCAAGATAGATGGTTTTCTATTTTGAACTGGTGGATCTGAGTATGAATCTTAGAAATATTGTGGACAAGGTGGATAAGGAGGACAAGTTGGTTGAAGATTGGACTCGAGGGAAGCGAAACCCCATGAACTCTGTGAAGAGTTAAAATTATTGTGGAAATTATGGTCATAAGATGGGGGCATGGTTATATGCATTCGGATAAGACCATTCCGGCACACTAGGTTGGTCAAAGTTATGATATGCCGGGTTGGTAATATCCGAAAAAGACGTTGGTGTGTAATATGGATTAAAATTGGAAAAATTGTTATATGCCATATCACACAAACACAAACAAAGAAAAAGAAAACAATCAAATAAGCAAACAAAAAAAACTTAACCTAAATTAGGGTAGACCTATGACCTAGACGACTCCTAACTGGTTAGACTGTCCACGGGAGGTAAGGTGTAGACTTTGACCACAAGTTAATCAGTCAGGTCAGGGCAAGATTGGTGGGAGGTTTTCCGTCAAAGACGTTCCTTAATTAAATAACCACCAATCTTCGGGCTTTCGGCCCTCAATCCCTTTCCTAGACACTGATTGGCAGGAGTCAAATTCCAACACTGTTCCCCCTTAGGATAATCTCCTAATTGAGTCCGAGATGTCCCTAGGGCCAACGTCTACTAATTTTTAGTTAGGCTTGGGTTAGTGAGTGAGGAGATTATTTGTGGGCCAAGGAAGGGTGATGAAATCCCCACATTATCTTATTTATAGGACAAGCCTTAAGTCAATTTAGTGCACGTGTAAAGCAGTAAACAAATATTCACTCAAAGCAGAAAATCAGCTAAGGGTGCTTCCTAGTCTATATGCAAATGCGAACGTACCTTGTCTCCAGCACTCTTCAACAAAAATTAAAAAATTGAATAGACACGTGCCTAAGATGCAAGAGTCTAATTTTTTTTTTTCAACAAATAGGTTACTGCTAATTAATTAGCAGTATGCAGGGTGATCACAGAGCAAATTTTAACAGAGCAGTAAACAAATCATTCAATTTATAGCAACCTGTAGAAACCTTAGTGAGTAGTTCACTACTAAGGCCGCGGAAACGTGGCTATTGCCGCGTTTGCGCGGCACTATAGTAGGGTCTGCTGCTCTGCCTTCGAGGGCAGAGGCACAGAGTTGCTATATGTCCTTGCTGCTGTTAGTTTTCCTGTTCTCCAAACCTGCAAACAGAAAGAATAAAAGAATTAGTTAATTTTTTTTATTTTTTAAGAGAATACTTACCGTCCCTCCCCGGCAACGGCGCCAAAATTTTGATTGAGATGTTCCTGCACACAAAATATAATATATCAGTTTTAAGAATTAGAGATGTGCAAGGTGCTCAATTCTATCCGCTGTAGCAATGGCTATGCGGGTCGTGATCCTCAGGGAGGGACTAGCGATGGAAGCTGGTTTAGCAAGTTCTCTAAAAAATTCTTTTTTTAGTTATTAAAAGGAAAATAAGAAAATAGTGGTTAAAGTTAGGTTAGGAAGAAAGCGATAGGTTTAGAAGATGGAGAAATAGAAGTGATATTTACAATGAGTCGGGAAAGAAAGAGTTGGTAGATGAGGTGTTGGTGACTTAATCTACAGAAATAAAAGAAAAGAAAGGAACACTTACCTTAGTTTGGTTGATGAAATACGTGAAAACCTTACATGTTCTACCTTGCTTCGGAGGCGTTCAACGCATAAATCATAGGATCGAGCTCAGTCCTCTATTCGCATTATATCATCAAGCTGGGCAAGAATGAAGTGATACGGACCTTGAGGAGGAGAACATCTCCATGAAGTATCATTGGCACTCACAAAGACTTGTTATACTTGTGCTTCGGAAATCACTTACATGCTCATCAAAAACCAACAGAGATAAAATAGAAAAGGAAAAGAAAATGAAAAGGAAAGTAAAACAATGAACATAAGAAAAATATTACCTTTATTCCTTGAAACAATGGAAGAAAGGAGGAGGGTACATCGGTGTCACTCTCAACATAGGCCTCTCTCTTATTTACATAAAAAATAAAAATTGCAAAAAGAAAAATAAAAACCTAACTACAAACTAGAAGAAAGCCTAAAACCCTAGATTTTGCCCTGTACTGCGCTGGACGCCCTTCTCGGTTGCTCTGCAGGGGTATTTATAGGTGCAGAAGGAGGTAGAGTCCCAATACGACTCCTCCACGAAAACCGTTGCCCTGGCTCATCCAAACTGCCGTGAAAACGCGGCTTGGGCCGCGTTTCCGCGGCCTTACTGGCTCCCTGGCCACGCACTTTCGCGCATGGCCTCCTCTGGTCCGTCCATCTGGGTTTATCCTTCTGGAAGTTGTATCTCGACTCTTTATTTTGAATTTTCGGGATAACTTGGGAAGCAAGTTACCCTAGTCCAAATCTCTTTCAAAACGAATTTCATCCTTGCACTCTATTTATCCTCATTCTGCAAGCATTTAGGATTTAGTAGAAGTCCATCCCTTTACTCTTCTTTTAATATTTGCAACTTTTGCACTTTGTAATTGCAACTTTGACATTTGGTAATTGCAACTTTTCACTTGGGCTTGGACATAGGCTTTTGGCTTCTTTTGGGCTTTATTCTTTATTTAATTAATTACTCAAGGCCTACACACATTAAATAATAAAACATTAGTAATTGTGCACAATTATAGGAATAAATATGAAAATGTGATAGTAAATATAGTGATAAATATGCACTTTTTACTACCTATCACTCGTTTAGGCCCAACTGGGTCTGACTTGTGGGAATTCTTGACGAACAAACGGAAGTCGGAACCTTTTCGAACTACTTTCCCCTGTTGTCAACAAGTGGGATGTCAGCTGGTGACACTCCACTCGGTCCATTGCCGGCTGGGACCAATCCCCGCCACTTCTCCAGGCCGACGATCAGCTTTTGATCGGCTATCGGTACAAGCCCCGGTGAAATATCATAAAGAAGCGTCTCACGAGACCTACTCTCTGCATCCGTCAACATGACCGGAAGGGGACGAGAACTGCCCAGGGGCAGGCAAGCATCTGACGACACCCCCTACAGCTCTCCGGATTCAGATTACAGCCCAGACTTAGGTGAAGTCTTGGTGCATGAAGAGGGTGTTTTCTGAAACACCAGATCTAGGGTGGCGATACCCTACAGTTATGAATGGCCTTCTTCCTCAACGGCAGTAGCCTCGCCAGAACCAAGGAGAAGATCAGTCCAATCATCTGATGAAGAGGATGAGATAGTGGGTATGCCTCCTCGGCGACAGTCAGCGCAGTGCGAACAGATAGAGCATCAGTAAACATGGCTGACAATGGTAACGAAGAGTTTCGTCGACGTTTGGAAGCTCAGGAGCAAACTTCCAAAACTCAGTAAGAAGCTCTGGACAACATTCAACAGATGCTCGCTCAACTCCTTAATAACCGGAATAACAATGATATCGGGAGTAACCATGACGAGGAAGAACATCTTAGCAATGACCAGATGAAGACGGAAAAGTCCAAGGAGGGGTCTTCTTTAGACGCTGAAGTCCTTAAGGGCCTTCATGCTCAAATCGCATCCCTATCTCAGAGGGATGAGTTAAAGAAAGTGGGGACAGTCCGTCCTTACCCGTTGGAGTGGGATTCAGTGTCATACCCACCGAAGTTCAAACCACCAACATTGCATACCTATGATGGAAAGAGCTCACCAAACCAGCACATCTACTATTTTTGGTCTCAGACCGTAATGTTATAGACAATGAAGCCATCATGGCTAGGCTGTTCATTGGCACCTTAAACGGGGTAGCATTTGATTGGTTCCGAAGTCTCCCTCCGGGCTCTGTTAATTCTTGGATCGACCTGGAAACCCGATTCCTTTCTCATTTCTATGAGGACGATACTGAGGTAACCATGGACAAGCTCCTCTCCACCGTGCAGAAGAAGGACGAATCTGTCCGTGACTATATTGAGCGATTCAGAAACTTATCTTTGATGTGCCCAACAGGGATGCCATTACCAATGCTCTTACAGACGTGCAGGCACCACTTCTTAGACCAAGTAGAGGTTCGCATGGGGGCTGTCAAAGCCCATACCTGGAAAGAACTGGTCGAATAAGCTGAGATAGCCGAAAAGTCGGCTAAAAAGTTCGAACCCTTTACCCCCTAAAGGCAAATGGGGTATGAACAACAAAGGACGTAGCGACATAGCGCAGTCTTCTCAAGTTAAAGGGAAGGAGACTATGTCCGTTGAATTGTCCGGGGATGTACAGTCGAAAGCCAAGAAGAGCGGCTTCAATAATCAGGAGTCTAAGTTCTCTCCAAAATAGTACTCCTTCAGAGACGATCAGGTGGTCACAATATTCCATTTTCTCCACAAAGGGAATAAAATGAAGCTACCAGAGGCTCGGCGTCCCAATGAAATAGGACGCACGAATGACCCCAAATACTGTCTCTACCATAGGATGATTCACCATCCTACCGACAAGTGCTATGTCCTCAAGGACAGAATTCAAGTCTTGATCGACGCAGGGGTCCTGACACTGAAGTCAGAGCAGAAGAAAGTCACTGCCAATATGGTGACCCTCGAGTTCGGCAAAACCCCAAAGGTCACAGTTCCTGATGGGACTTATCCAGTCCCTGCACCACGACTGGAGTCAAGCATCCTACGGCTAAAACTCAAGATAATAGAGGTCTTGTTCCCTTGACATTGGAGACAGGGAAGTCATGTGGATACACCACCCAGACCTATTCCAAGACGTACAATGCGATTCAAAGAAGTCCAAGTCAAAGGGAAAATCTTGCAATGTCATCTCTATCCTGCCAGACGATGACAATCTTACGTCAGTTTCTCTCAGCGATTCTGAAGAAGAAAAGCACGCTTGCGCAAACGCAGGCCGATGTACCTCAGCCGACAGGTACTCGATCCAGAAAATCATACTTAAAACAGTATGAGAAAGCTACTGACGAAACACAACAGCAAACGACGTCAGTACAAGTACCAGCATCCGCTTCAGTTCCGACCAAGGTAAAGGAGAAGCCTAAGGAAGTCCGGTTCGACCATGTCCTGAAGAAGCCTTCAGGCCAAGGGCTTGGCACGCTCTTTCGTTTTGACATATTGGCCCAGCTGGCTAATATCCCGGCTCGTATTACTATACACAAGCTATTTCGTCTCTCAAAAGAGACAAGAGAAGCACTCAGGGATGCCCTGGCTAATTCAGAATCATTCCTGACATATATGCCAGAGACCCCTAAAGGTGACGCTCAGTCTCTGTGTTCTGAATGCCATCACGCACAATTAAAGGTCCCCGCTATTACCTTCACAGCGGAAGATATGCTTCTCAAAGACAACAAGCACGATCGACCTCTGTACTACACCGGATATATCGGTTCAACATGCATTGAAAGGGTACAAGTCGATCCGGGGTCCGCACTCAGCATCATCCCCAAAAGTCTTCTCTACTTTCTCGGTATACCGCTATATAGGTTGTCCGCAACCACTACTACAATATACGGCTTCAATGCCGAGAGTAGTCATCCACTTGAAAAAATTCGACTCCGTTGCCGAATCGGGAGCCTGAAGTCAAAAGTGACGTGCTATGCCATTGATGCTGACACGTCATACAACCTGTTGCTAGGACGACCGTGGATCCACGCCAACTGGATCGTTCCATCTACTCTGCACCAATGCTTCAAATATGTTGAGGATGACGCGACAGTACGAACTATCTTCGCTGAGAAGCAACCATTCAAGGGTGTGAAAAATTATTTCACTGACGCTCTCCTGTATCAAGAGACTGGTGAAACATCCAAAGAACCATTGCCAGATGATGATGATAGTGGCAATGAGGCGGATTCAGAATCTGAAGCAGACATGCCAGCCATTATGATTGGTGAACCAATTATAGCGTATCTTAATAATCCCCAGTGTAACACTCCTTTTGAAGATGAGGATGAATGGGTAATTAATGATAATATTTCTTGATTATCCTGTGGGTATTGGGTTGTTTGAATCCATCACGGATAGCTCTCTGCACATCCCTTTACATAAACCAAGCGCGTCCAGTACACCCATGGAATCTGTAGAAGGGGCCGTTTTAGTGATCCCTCCATCCAAAGATGGTCAGTCACTGATAATTTTCGGTAGAGCTCAACCACGAGGGTCCACAGTCACAGATTCAAGTTCAGACTCAGACACCCCACAATTTTTCCATTACGCGCGATCAGCACGCCATATGATGAAGAAAATGGGGTACAACCTAAAGCGTGGAGAGGGTCTAAATTTTGAAAAAGGAAGACGTAGTTTGCTGCGTAACTTTGTGCCAAAGGGTAAGCCTGCAAATTACTATAATAATACACGCAGGGGGTTGCGCCCACATCACTAGCAACGGTTCAACTCAAAGACGACGAACTAATTCCATCACATTCTGCCTCTTCTTCCGAGTGGGACTCAGATGTCAGCGTGGGAGTGATGTTCGAGAATCTCACTGTTAATATGACTTCAAGCAGTCAATTGGAGCCAGCAGAAGGTACTGATGAGGAACCATTGGCTCAGCAATTAGATCTCCAATGGGAAAAGCGATTCGAATTGCGTGAACCACCTACCGAAGACAAGGTGCTGTAGGTCAACTTGGGTAGTCAAGATCACCCTAAGCCCATCTTCATAAGTAAAAGCTTATCACTTACAGAAAAGGAAGAATTAATAATACTCGTAAAGGAGTATATAGACGTTTTCGCATGGAACTACGAAGACATGCTCGGACTTGATCCGCAAGTCACTATGCATCGTCTGAATATCAGACCCAACGCCAAGCCAGTCAAGCAGCAACAACGCTGGTTTCGCCCGAACATTATGGAGACTATTGAAGCCGAAGTCCATAAGCTCATTGCATGTGGCTTCATACGGGAGGAACAGCACCCAGATTGGGTTCTAATATCATTCCCGTCCTCAAGAAGAATGGGAAAATACGGATCTGCATCGACTATCATGATCTCAATACAGCCTGTCCTAAAGATGAATTCCCACTACCCATCACCGATGTCATGATTGATAATACATGTGGATTCGAAAGAATGTCTTTTATGGATGGTTTTTCAAGGTACGATCAGATCAAAATGTACCCTGACGACGAGAAGCATACTTCGTTCCGAACACCCTTGTGGGTATACTGCTACACTGTAATGCCCTTCGGACTGAAGAACGCCAGAGCAACATATCAGCGGGCAATGAGTACAATCTTCGCGATCATCTCTGAAAAACGGTAGAGTGCTATGTCGACGACATTGCTGTCAAAAGCCGCAACAAGGATGACCATCTTCGTGACTTGAGAACAATGTTCGACATAATGCGGGCTCATCAACTAAAAATGAATCTGACAAAATCCTTCTTGGGAGTTTCGAGTGGCAAGTTCCTTGGGTTTATCGTTACATCAAAAGGAATTTATCTTGACCCAGATAAGGTCAAAGCCATTCAGAGCATGCATCCACCGAAGAACCTCAAAGAGCTTAGAGGCTTGCAGGATAGACTGGCTTATATCAGAAGATTCATCGCAAATCTCTCTGGCCGCTGTCAACCGTTCACCCGACTCATAAAAAAGGGTACTTCCTTCGTATGGGATCAAGCTTTTCAGGAAGCTTATGAAGACATCAAGAGATATCTCACAAAACTTCTAGTCTTAGTGGCCCCTACGCGGGGAAACCATTCTTACTTTATGTGAAAGCTATGGACCATTCTCTTGGTGCCCTCCTTGCTCAAAAGGACGACAGTGGTCACGAGCAGGCCATTTATTATCTGAGTAGGACTCTAATAGGAGCGGAATCTCGCTATAACCCTATCGAGAAGGAATGTTTTGCCCTTGTCTTTGCCGTTCAGAAGACACGACATTATTTGGTCAGCCAAACCATACATGTCATCTCCAGAGTGAATCCTTTGCGTATTCTCATGACGAAGCCAGGATCACTGAATTCAAGATTGGCTAAATGGACACTCCTTTTGTCTCAATACGACATGGTCTTTATACCTCAAAAGGCAGTTAAAGGTCAGGCCCTTGCAGAGTTCTTGCTGCTCATCCAGTCCCGGAGAACTCAAAACTTCACGAAGATATTCCGGATGAAGTCTTCGACTCTAATGTAACTTCAGAGGATGAAGTTTGGCAGATGTTTTTCGATGGAGCATCTCGAATAGGTCCTAAGGGCAGGATCATCGCCGGCGTGGGGGTTGTGTTTATCTCTCCACAGAATCACGTCCTTCCTAGAGCATTCTCTCTGACGGAATCATGCTCCAATAATGTAGCGGAATATAATGCTCTGCTCATTGGCCTTCAGCTCGCCCACGGAATGGGGTACGCTTCCTCGAAGCCTACGGTGATTCGAAACTGATTATCAATCAGGTTAAAGGCGAATATGAGGTCCGCCACGAAGACTTGGTGCCTTATTACCATACAGCCATCGAATTGGCTAATCTGTTTGATGGTTTCAATATCGGGCACGTGTCTCGATCTCAAAATACCAAGGCAGATGCTCTTGCTGCATTAGCAACAACATTAACCTTACCGGTCGACACCGAGTATGACCTCACAGTGGCAACTCGACACCTTGTATGCTCTAAGCATATGTTAAGAACCCGAGAAGTCTATAATGTCTCCACGGATCTTGAGCCGAGAGATTGGCGATTTCCTCTCATCGACTATTGATTGAGAATTTTTTAAAGAATAGAAATAGAGTTCAGATTTCTTAGTCTCAATGCGAATCCGCTGTAGCAAGGGCTCAAGCGGGTCGTGATCCTCAGGGAAGGATGCGATGAAAGCTTTTCGACTCGATTCCTCTGTATGCTTCAAGTAAGAAAAGAGAGATTAGATTTGAGATAAAAAAATGATATTAAAGACGTGGTTTTGCTGATCTTCTACCACAACCCTATTGCAAGTTAAGGAGCTAGATCTTCATCTTAATATGTAGGTGATTCACCCTAGGTCATTACAAATAATTCAAGTAAGAAAAATCAATACTAGACTCTAGCTAAGTTACATTATTTAAAAGCCAAACTATGTTCATCCTAACATCTAGGTACAGCCTAATAAAAGACGAATCTCAAATTTATGCTGTCCTAGTTCTTAAGTTTGAAGTCATGAGAAGTCTTTTTAATATGCAACCTATATTAGGAATTCTAGGTATTTGTTTAATCTTCTAGAAAAGTTATTTTTAAACCTAGAGTTTCTATAGATGTTCATTAATCAGATCTAGGCTTAACTACTCTAGGGTTGCTTCAAGAATCTCAGCAAACCACTAGAGAGAATTAGTTCTTCATTATTTTTTTTCTTTTCAAATTATTTATATTTTTTTTTAATGAGAAAGAGTGCAAGGAAATAAAGAAAAAGAAAACCAGAAGAGATCACAGATTAAAACAACAATCAGAGAGATCACAAAATAAAATAAAATTGCAGAAATTAAATGAGAACAAAAGAGTGACCTTTATTTCAGATGAATCTTCAGGTACAAAATCTTCTCCTTCTCCACAACGTACATGAATGGAAAATACAATCGTGCAGAAAAAAAATAGCTAAAAGAAAACCCTAATACGTCTCTGGATGCCCTGTACGTTGCGCCTGCAGGGATATTTATAGTGCAGAAGGTGATAGAGTCCTGGATAAGATCGCAGACGAAATCTGGTATCCAAATTCATCCACTATGCCGCAGAATTGCGGCTTTTGCCGCAAATCTGCGGCAGTTTAGTGGATTCAGGCCACACGCTTTGGCGCGTGGCTTCTCCTGGTCCTACCATATGGTCGTCTGCTTCTAGAAGTTTGATCCTGGCTCTTCATATTGGGATTTCGAGATAACTTAGAAATCAAGTTACCTTGATCTCAAATATCCCAAATCTTCTATCCACGAATTTCCTTCTTATCTTGGGCTTTTATCCTCATCCTGCAAGTGTTTAGGGTTGGATAGAAGTCTATCCTTCCCTTATCTCTGATATTTGCAACTTTTAGCCCTTGTATTTGCATTTTGACTTCTTATAATTGCGCTTTTTCACCTGGGCTTCAAACATGGGCTTGGATCTGGGCTTTTGGGCTCTTTAAGCTTTATTTCTTATTAAAATAATAATTCGAGGCCTGCACACATTAAATAACGAAATATTAATAAATGTGCATTTATAATATGAATAAATGTGCAAATGTGATGGTATATATGATGACAATTATGCATTTTTCACTACCTATCACACCCCCACACTTATCTTTTTGCTCGTCCTCGAGTAAAAATCAAAAAGAAAAGAAAATCTAATCTAACTAACTCACTTTCGTAGGAATCACGGTTACACTTAGCATGTGCAACAAGCCGTTAAACCCCTAGGTTACCCTAGAGGACGAGTGTTGTCTCGTGAGGGTTTTCAGCGGATTGCACCCACAAAATCCATAAAAAGGAAAATATTTGAATTATTATTGAAGAGACTAAGTAGTCTATAAGTTTTAGGATCCTCATTTTTATTCATTCTTTAAACTTAGTCCTAATAAAGCCAATTGTTATTTATTTTAGGTAAGGATTAAAATTGAATGTTTGTATAGTCTTTTTCGTTACCAAAAGTCATACGCACCCTTGTGAATCTAGGAATTCCTTAACTTGGACTCTCATGCCTCTTTATTATTTTTATAACATCATCTAATTTTCTTTCGTGTAAGTATCAAGGCTTCTTGAGGCCCTCATACCTAACTAATTGACTATTAGATGTGTTAATATAATTTTTTTGGCATGTATAACTCATCTAATTTTCTTTCGTATAAGTATCAAGGCTTCTTGAGGCCCTCATACCTAACTAATTGACTAATAGATGTGTTAATACATGTATAATATTTCTCAGTTTTCTTAGGCTTTCTAATCCACCCATGTAGCGAACTTAAAGTCGGTGGCTCCCAAACCGGTCGGCTTTAGGGCACCAGGTGAGAAAACACCCCGCGGACTCAAATTCGAATGAACTAGGCCACAAAACTAAGGACTTTTTATTTAGAACTCACCTTTAGGCGTGAATACTTATGCTTCTTGAGGCACATGTATCCAGCTTAATTGGTGATATATATATATATATTTTTATATGAGGCACAAGGTCTTTATCTTAGAATCCTAGATATGTACTAGGAATGCACATTTCATTAAGGTAAAAATTAAGACTAACTAATTATTCAATTTCTCTTCCTATACCTAAAATTTAAACAATTTATTTATTTTGACCAAGTTTTTAGAAATCCTAATCATGATTTTCCTAATCCTTAAAACTAACTTAGATTTCTTTCAAAAAATAAGTCAAAATATTTCCTTTTTATAACATTTTTTTTATTGTATAATTTTTTTTATATTTTTAATTTTTTTTTATATTACATACCCTTCCCCCACACTTGTTTCATGCATTGTCCCTAATGTATGAATGAAATGTATGGATGCATGAACTGGCAGAAAGATATAATCACCGATACAGTGGGTCAAAAAGACCCATCGCCGCATTAGCTTCCGGCACAGACTCCAAAAAGATTTTAAGACGTTGACCATTTACCTTGAATGCATTGTCATTTTTGGGATCGTAGATCTCTATGGCTCCGTGTGGAAACACCGTCTTAACAATGAATGGTCCTGTCCATCTTGACTTCAACTTACCGGAAAGAGATGAAGTCTAGAGTTGTAGAGTAAAACTTTTTGTCCTTGGACAAAAGTTTTTCTCGTGATGAATTTATCGTGAAAAACCTTAACTCTATCCTTCGCAATCTTTGCATTCTCGTATGCATCATTCCTCAACTCCTCTAGTTCAGAAATTTGTAATTTTCGAAACTCACCGGCCTTATCTAAATCGAAATTTAGCTGCTTAATTGCCCAAAGGGCCCGGTGCTCTAGCTCGACAGGAAGGTGGCAAGCCTTTCCAAAGACCAGTCTATAGGGAGACATTCCTAGAATTGTCTTAAAGGCAGTCCTATATGCCCATAGGGCATCCACCAGTTTGGTGGACCAGTCCTTCCTATTCTGATTCACAGTCTTTCCAAAATCAGCTTGACTTGCCTATTAGAAACTTCTACCTGTCCGCTAGTTTGAGGATGGTAGGGCGTAGACAACTTGTGAGTGATGGCATATTTTCGCATAAGAGCTTCAAAAGTTCTATTGCAAAAATGTGTGCCATTGTCACTAATGATGGCTCGAGGGATTCCAAAGCGTGAGATGATATTATCTTTCAAGAATTTGACAACAACTTTGTTGTCATTTGTCTTGCAAGGGACAGCTTCTACCCATTTTGACACGTAGTCTACGGCCAATAAGATGTATTGGTGCCCAAACGAATTAGGGAAGGGTCCCATAAAATCGATGCCCCATACGTCGAAAAGTTCTACTTCTAGAATGGGATTTAGGGGCATCATATTTCGTTTGGAAATTCTTCCTATCATTTGACATCTTGTGCAAGTTTTGCAATACTCAAATGCGTCTCTAAACACAGTTGGCCAATAAAAGTCACTTTGCAGAATTTTCTCGGCAGTTTTGCGGGGACCAAAATGTCCACCGCAAGCGAACTCATGACAAAAAGCTAGCACGCTTCTAGTCTCCTCGTCGGGGACACATCTCCTAATGATTTGGTCGCTACAATATTTGAAAAGATAAGGATCTTCCCACATGTAATACCGAACTTGAGACAAGAACCGGTATCTATCCTGTTTAGACCAACTAGGTGGTGTTTGGTTTGTGACTAAGTAATTTACTATGTCAGCAAACCATGGCTCCTTAGAGATGGCTAGAAGTTGCTCATCGGGAAAATTGTCATTGATGGGCAGCTCGTCAGAAGGTGCGTTTGGCACACGAGAGAGATGGTCAGCTACGACATTTTCGACACCTTTTTTATCCTGAATTTCGAGATCAATTCTTGAAGGAGAAGGATCCAACGAATGAGTCGGGCCTTCGCATCTTTTTTAAGCATAAGGTATCGAAGAGCAGAATGGTCAGTGAAAATCGTGGTCTTGGTCCCAAGTAGGTATGGGCGGAATTTTCCAAAGCGAACACTACTGCCAAGAATTCCTTCTCGGTTGTAGTATAGTTCATTTGGGCGTCATTGAGCGTCCTACTCGAATAATAGATCACGTGCTGCTTGCTGTCCTTACGCTGTCCTAAGACAGCACCTATCGCAAAATCTGAGGCATCGCACATGATTTCAAAAGGCTTGGACCAGTCCGGAGGTGAGATGATAGGAGCAGAGATAAGTTCCATTTTCAATTTTCCCATGCACTATGGCACCTATCATCAAAGATGAAGGACACGTCTTTAGCTAGAAGGTTTGTAAGGGGTCTAGCAATTTTGCTAAAGTCCTTAATGAACCTACGATAAAATCCGGCGTGTCCTAAGAAAGACCGAATGTCCTTCACGCATCGCGGAAGTGGAAGTTTCGCTATGATCTCCACCTTGGCCTTGTCTACCTTAATCCCTTCCCTAGATATCTCGTGACCTAGGACAATCCCATGTTGCACCATGAAGTGACACTTTTCCCAATTGAGGGTCAAGTTCTTTTCGGTGCACCTACTCAGCACTAGCTCCAAGTGATGGAGACACTGGTCAAATGAATTTCCATAGACGGAGAAGTCGTCCATGAAAATTTCTAGGAAACACTCGACCATATCAGAAAACAAGCTTAACATACAACGTTGGAATGTGGCGGGGGCATTGCATAGACCGAAAGGCATTCGACGGTAGGCAAATGTCCCAAATGGACACGTGAACGTTGTCTTCTCTTGATCCTCCGGGGCTATAGGAATTTGGTTATACCCTGAATAACCGTCCAAAAAGCAGTAATACTCATGACCTGCTAATCTTTCCAACATTTGGTCAATGAAAGGGAGGGGAAAATGATCTTTCCTAGTGGCTGCGTTCAACTTGCGGTAGTCTATGCATACTCTCACCTTGGTAGGCAATCGTGTTTGCACTAACTCATGCTTGTCGTTCTCTACCACAGTAAAGCTAGACTTCTTAGGGACCACATGCATTGGGCTAACCCATTCGCTATCGGAAATGGGATAAATGATCCCATTATCTAACAGTTTCACTATTTCGGCGTGTACAGCCTCCTGCATGAGTGGGTTTAGCCTACGCTGTGGATCCCTCTTCGGTCTAACCCCTTCCTCTAGATGGATACGATGCTGGACTATCATAGGGCTCAGTCTCTTGATATCTACCATAGTCCAACCAATGGCTTCCCTATGTCTCCTAAGGGTTGCCAGCAGGTCCTCCTCTTGCCTATTGGTCAAATTAGATGCAACTATGACCGATAACGTCTCTTGTTCACCTAGGTAGGCGTACTTAAGATGTTTGGGCAAGGCTTTTAACTCCAAAGAAGGAGTTGGCTCGATGGGTGGAGGAGTTAAGCTAGAATCTCCCATCTCTATAGAACTCAGATTTGATTCCCATTCGATCTCATCAAGACTGATATCACTTGTTTCTAACTCTTCCTCTTCCTCTGACTCAAATATGATCTCATCATTATGCTCACTCGTCATGTTCTCAATGGAGTTAACCTCAAAGGGTTGGTCGGTCACATCGTAGGATGCTTACCTAGGTTGAAAACATTGACTTCCTTGGTCATATCCCCAAAAGTCAGTCTCATGGAACCGTTTCTACAATTTATAATTGCATTAGCGGTTGCTAGGAACAGTCTTCCTAAGATAACGGGAGTTTGGGACCTAGGATTAGACACAGGTTGTGTCTCTAAGACAATGAAATCTACTGGGTAAATGAATTCTCCTACTCGTATGAGAACGTCATTGATTTCTCCCTTAGGAACTTTGATAGAGCGGTCAGCCAACTGAATAGTAACTTGGGTCGGGTTGAGTTCACCTAATCCAAGTTGTTGATACACGGAGAAAGGGAGCAAATTGATGCTGGCTCCTAAATCGAGGAGTGCTCGATTGATTTCGGCTCGACCTATGGTGCAAGAGATGGTGGGACAACCTGGGTCCTTATACTTGATAGGGATCTGATTGGACAATAGCTCACTAATGTTAGTGGCTAGAAAAACCTTCTTAGGCACATTAGTCTTTCTTTTCTTGGTGCACATGTCCTTAAGGAATTTGGCATAACTAGGGACATGTTGGATTGCATCAAGAAGTGGAATGTTGAGCCTAACTTGATTGAACACCTCTAATAATTTCTCCATATGTGCATTGTTGTTGCTTCTAAGCCTATTTGGAAATGGAGCTATAGGCTGGTGCATCTGACCTGCTGACTTTTCAGCTTCAGTTTCATTGGGGCTGGATGGAACAGGAGTGGAGCTAGATGGAATGGAAGTGGAGCTAGATGGAATAGATGGCTGAGATGGATCCGATGGCATGGATACTTGATTATCAACTTGTTTTCCCGATCTGAGTGTATGAACCATATGACACTGATTTGGGTCTTGAGCCTCATTGGCTGGCCTAGGATTCCTAGGATTTGGCAATGGTTGACTCGGTAGGGTACCCTCTGTCTTTCTTGCTGATTTAATTGGACTTCTATCCTGGACAAGACTTGAGCTAGTGTGTCATGGCTTCTAACAAGAGTGTCCACCTTTCTTTCCATGTTTGAAAGCCTGGTTTCCATTTGTGAATATTGGAAAGATGGTGGAGGATTTTGACTAGGAAAACTTTGCTGATAGGGCGGATTTTGGAAATTGTTGGAGAATTTGGGCCTAATTTGATCATTGTTGCTTGGGCCCCATGAAAAATTGGGATGATTTCTCCAACCAGGATTGTAGGTGGGTGAATAAGGATTGTTGGCGGGCCTTGTGAAAGCCGCACTCATATGTTCGGGCAAGCTTTGATGCGCGAAAAAGACAGGACATTCCTCGAACACATGGTTCATATCTTGATAATAAGTACAGCCCGCCGAAGATGTTGGGCTGACTTGGTTCACAGAGACTGGCTCTTTAGTTTCAAGGGCCTCTAGTCTTCGCATAACAGCAGCTATCTTAGCATCGGTTGCTATGTTGGCCTCAATGGAATGGATACCTCCTTTAGAAGAAGTAGGGTCATTAGTCCTAAATTTTTCCGGAGTAGGTTCCCATTGGATGATATTTTCAGCTAATTCCTCATACAATTCCCATCCTTCATTTTCGTTCTTTTTCATAAATCCTCCTTGGCACATGGATTCTAACAACGTCTTAGTTTGATATTCTAATCCATCATATAGAACTTGGCAAAGTCGCCATTTCTCTATCCCATGGTGAGGGCATTGGGCAAGAAGGTCCTTAAAACGTTCGAAATATTTTCAAAAAGGCTCATTTGCTGTTTGCTTAAACTGTAGGATATTCTTTCTAATCAGTGCAGTCTTGTGAACGGGATAAAATTTCTTTAAGAAGGCCTTAACGAAATTATCCCAAGAAGATATAGAACCGACCTCTAGACTGTAGAGCCATTTCTTTGCTAAATCCTTCAAAGCAAAGGGGACAAACCTAAGTTTGATGTCATCTTTTCCTAACTTAGGAATATTCATCATGAGACATACTTCCTCAAATTCCCTTATGAAGAAGTATGCATCCTCGGAGTCAAGTCCATGAAATTTCAGAAGGGTGTTGATGTATTGTGGCTTAAGCTCAAATGGGTCAACACCTTCATCGTTAAGCTTGATGCAAGAAGGAAGAGAAGTCCTGATAGGATAGATCCTATCTTGGAGTGATGGCGGTTGTGCCATGTGTGAGTCGGGATTGAGCTCGGGTGGTGAACTAGTTCTAGTTAGCCTGGATGTAAGTGGGTCTCTCGACCAAGCGGGCATGCACAATCAGCAAACAAGTTCACCCAATCAATCAATAAAAAAGAAAAACAATCAAAAATCCTAATCTAGGGTAAGCCTTGACCTAGACGACTCCTAACTTTAGACTGTCCTTAGGAGGTCTACTGTCGACGTTAACCACAAGCTAATCGGCCAGGTAGGTGGCAAGACCGGTGGGAGGTTTTCCGTCAGAGACGTTCCTTAATTAAATAACCACCGTTCTTCGGGCTTTCAGCCCTCAATCCCCTGCCTAGACACCGATTTGACAAGAGTTAATTTCGAACAATTTTCCTCCTTCGGTCAATCTCCTATTGAGTCCGAGTTAACCTAGGGCCAACGTCTAGTCAAATTTCACTTAAGGTTAGGGTTGTGAGTATGACGGATATGATTTTGTGGGCCAAGGAAGGGTGATGAAATCCCCACCTTATCTTGCTTATGGGTTATGCCCTTAAGATGAATTAGTGTACGTGTAAAGCTGTAGAAAAGTAATCACTCAAGAAAGCAGTAAATAACCAAGAGTGTTTCCTAATCTATATGCTATGCAAACGTACCTTGTCGCCAGCACTCTACAACAGAATTAAAAAAAATGTAAATAGACACGTGCCCTAAATGCAAGAGTCTAAAATTTTTTTTTTTCAACAAATGGGTTAATGTTATTAATTAGCAGTTACAGAGTGATCGCAGAGAAATAATATCACAGCAGTAAGCAGATTTTTGCAATGCAGAGCAACCTGCAGAAAAGCAGGTTAATAGTTCACTACTACTGCCGCAGATCTGCGGCTTTTGCCGCGTTTCTGCGGCAAATTAGTAGGTCCAGGTGCTCTGCCTTCGAGGGCAGAGGCACTGGATTGCTGTATATCCTTGCTGCTGCTCTGTTTTTGTTTCTGTTCTCTGTACCTGCAACAGAAAGAATAAAGAATGATTAGAACGAGGAAATCGTGCCGTTCCTTCCCCGGCAACGGCGCCAAAAATTTGATTGAGAATTTTTTAAAGAATAGAAATAGAGTTCAGATTTCTTAGTCTCAATGCGAATCCGCTGTAGCAAGGGCTCAAGCGGGTCGTGATCCTCAGGGAAGGATGCGATGAAAGCTTTTCGACTCGATTCCTCTGTATGCTTCAAGTAAGAAAAGAGAGATTAGATTTGAGATAAAAAAATGATATTAAAGACGTGGTTTTGCTGATCTTCTACCACAACCCTATTGCAAGTTAAGGAGCTAGATCTTCATCTTAATATGTAGGTGATTCACCCTAGGTCATTACAAATAATTCAAGCAAGAAAAATCAATACTAGACACTAGCTAAGTTACATTATTTAAAAGCCAAACTATGGTTCATCCTAACATCTAGGTACAGCCTAATAAAAGACGAATCTCAAATTTATGCTGTCCTAGTTCTTAAGTTTGAAGTCATGAGAAGTCTTTTTAATATGCAACCTATATTAGGAATTCTAGGTATTTGTTTAATCTTCTAGAAAAGTTGTTTTTAAACCTAGGGTTTCTATAGATGTTCATTAATCAGATCTAGGCTTAACTACTCTAGGGTGCTTCAAGAATCTCAGCAAACCACTAGAGAGAATTAGTTCTTCATTATTTTTTTCTTTTCAAATTATTTATATATATATATTTTTTTAATGAGAAAGAGTGCAAGGAAATAAAGAAAAAGAAAACCAGAAGAGATCACAGATTAAACAACAATCAGAGAGATCACAAAATAAAATAAAATTGCAGAAATTAAATGAGAACAAAAGAGTGACCTTTATTTCAGATGAATCTTCAGTTACAAAATCTTCTCCTTCTCCACAACGTACATGAATAGAAAATACAATCGTGCAGAAAAAAAATAGCTAAAAGAAAACCCTAATACGTCTCTGGATGCCCTGTACGTTGCGCCTGCAGGGATATTTATAGTGCAGAAGGTGATAGAGTCTGGATAAGATCGCAGACGAAATCTGGTATCCAAATTCATCCACTATGCCGCAGAATTGCGGCTTTTGCCGCAAATCTGCGGCAGTTTAGTGGATTCAGGCCACGCGCTTTGGCGCGTGGCTTCTCCTGGTCCGTCCATATGGTCGTCTGCTTCTGGAAGTTTGATCCTGGCTCTTCATATTAGGATTTCGAGATAACTTAGAAATCAAGTTACCTTGATCTCAAATATCCCAAATCTTCTATCCACGAATTTCCTTCTTATCTTGGGCTTTTATCCTCATCCTGCAAGTGTTTAGGGTTGGATAGAAGTCTATCCTTCCTTATCTCTGATATTTGTAACTTTTAGCCCTTGTATTTGCATTTTGACTTCTTGTAATTGCGCTTTTTCACCTGGGCTTCAAACATGGGCTTGGATCTGGGCTTTTGGGCTCTTTAAGCTTTATTTCTTATTAAAATAATAATTCGAGGTCTGCACACATTAAATAACGAAATATTAATAAATGTGCATTTATAATATGAATAAATGTGCAAATGTGATGGTATATATGATGACAATTATGCATTTTTCACTACCTATCAACTATGCCTTACATGGTCTGCTACCAGACGATCCTAAAGAAGTGGCATCCATCAGACGAAGGTCTCTCCGTTTCTACTACGATCCAACTCTGAAGACACTTTACCGTCTTTCATATGACAGTGTCCTCCTCCGTTGCCTTTCCAATTCAAAGGCACAGGAAGTGCTTAAAGAAGCACACGACGGCATTTGCGGAGCTCATCAGCCAGATCCAAAACTTAAAGACAGATTGCATAGGCTTGGATACTATTGGCCAACCATGATAGCCGATGCCATCCAATATGCACGGAGGTGTAAAGCGTGCCAGATTCATGCGGACTTCATACACCAGCCCTCAGAGTTGCTCCACCCAACTATTGCTTCATGGACATTTGAAGCATGGGGAATTGATGTCGTAGGGCCAATCAGCCCCTCTTCGACAAAAGGACACCGGTTTATCCTGGCAATAACCGATTACTTTTCAAAGTGGGCAGAAGTTATACCACTGGTTGAAGTCAAAACCTCTAATGTGGTTAACTTCATCAAACACCATGTCATCCATCGATTTGGTATCCCTAGGCGGATCATCCATGATAATGGTCCTCAATTCATAAGCCAGGTATTCTATCGGTTCTGCGACAAATACCGAATTCAGAATGTGGCTTCAACCGCCTATAATCCCGCCGCTAATGGCTTGGCGGAAGCATTCAACAAAATAGTCATCAAGTTGCTCAAGAAGTTCGTCTCCTCGAATAAGCGAGATTGGGACAAAAAGCTTGGTGAATGTCTTTGGGCCTACCGAACCACGGTTCAGACCCCGACAGGCAATACGCCTTTCTCCGTGGTATACGGGTGTGAAGCAGTCATACCATTGGAGATCTAGATGCCATCATTACGAGTCACTTTAATGACTAAGATCACATCAGAGGACAATGATCGGTTGTGCCTTCAAGAGCTCGAAGCCCTAGATGAGAAGCGACTACAAGCTCAGCAACACATCGAGTTGTATCAAGCTCGAATCTCAAAATCCTTCAATAAGAAGGTCAAACAAAGAGTCTTCCAGAAAGGAGATTTGGTTTTAACCGTCAGACGACCGATGATCATGACGCACAAAACCAAAGGCAAATTTCAGCCTAAATGGGAAGGACCGTTTGTAATAGAAACAGTCTATTCAAATGGAGCATACCGCCTTATGACTTCAGATGGCGATTTACTCATGATGCCGATCAATGGCAAGTTCTTAAAGAAGTATTATCCTGATTAAGGATCCTTCTCATGATCAAGTTAACATTACACCTTTGATCAAGACCTTCAAATCTAAGGTACATGCAAAGAGAGCCTCTCTCTTCCTCCAAACGAGGTCATACAACCATAAACCAGTAGGAACCTGGTCATACACTGGTTGTCCCAAAGGAAAATCAAGGTTACACATACACTAACTAAATGAACCAACACCTTTATAACGGTTAAGGATAGAGAAAAATGTTGGCCTATAAGCCCAACATAAGTCCTCGACAACTCATCGTGCTGAGGGGAATAACATGGCTAGCCCAACTCAAACGGTAGTTAGTAAAGGCATATCAAACCCGTTGACAGCTGGGGATTTGCTAAAAATCCTAAGGGACATGTTCCCATTTGATTCCCTCTCCAAAATCACTTACCAATTCTCACCAATAGAATGGTAAGGCCACATATACAAATCTCTTCGTCCATTTCGCTATTACGTTAACATTAAACCTATGACAGTGATTTCCTCGTTTCTCCCCGTGAAAACGAGACCTTTTCCCAAATTCCATCAAAACTTTTGAGCTTGGTGGCTTCTCAACTGGTTATGTCATTGCCGACCTCTGAACCGGCAGATAGCCAAGTCTCAATTTTGAGCCTATTGACATTTACAAAAGACAGGTCTCACCTTTCAGTCCGTCAAGGACTAAATTTCGAGCTTGTTGACATTTATAAAAGACAAGTCTCAATTTCGAGCCTGTTGACATTTACAAAAGATAGGTCTCACCTTTTAGTCCGTCAAGGACTAACTTTTGAGCATGGTGGCTTCTCAACCGTTATGTCATTGTGACCTCTGAACCGGCGATAGCCAAGTCTCAATTTCAAGCCTGTTGACATTTACAAACGACAGGTCTCATCTTTTAGTCCGACAAGGACTATTTTGAGCTTGGTGGCTTCTCAACTGGTTATGTCATTGCGACCTCTGAACCGGCAGATAGCCAAGTCTCAATTTCGAGCCTGTTGAAATTTACAAAAGACAGGACTCACCTTTTAGTCCGACAAGGACTATTTTGAGCTTGGTGGCTTCTCAACTGGTTATGTCATTGCGACCTCTGAACCGACAGATAGCCAAGTCTCAATTTTGAGCCTGTTGACATTTACAAAAGACAGGTCTCACCTTTCAGTCCATCAAGGACTAAATTTCGAGCTTGTTGACATTTACAAAAGACAAGTCTCAATTTCGAGCCTGTTGACATTTACAAAAGACAGGTCTCACCTTTTAGTCCGTCAAGGACTAAGTTTTGAGCTTGGTGGCTTCTCAACTGGTTATGTCATTGCGACCTCTGAACCGGCAGATAGCTAAGTCTCAATTTTGAACCTGTTGACATTTACAAAAGACAGGTCTCACCTTTCAGTCCGTTAAGGACTAAATTTCGAGCTTGTTGACATTTACAAAAGATAGGTCTCACCTTTTTGTCCGTCAAGGACTAACTTTTGAGCTTGGTGGCTTCTCAACCGGTTATGTCATTGCGACCTCTGAACCGGCAGATAGCTAAGTCTCAATTTCGAGCCTGTTGACATTTACAAAAGACAGGTCTCACCTTTTAGTCCATCAAGGACTAACTTTTGAGCTTAGTGGCTTCTCAACCGGTTATGTCATTGCGACCTCTGAACCGGCAGATAGCCAAGTCTCAATTTCGAGCCTGTTGACATTTACAAAAGACAGGTCTCACCTTTTAGTCCGTCAAGGACTAACTTTTGAGCTTGGTGGTTTCTCAACCGGTTATGTCATTGCGACCTCTGAACCGGCAGATAGCCAAGTCTCAATTTCGAGCCTGTTGACATTTACAAAAGACAGGTCTCACCTTTTAGTCCGACAAGGACTAACTTTTGAGCTTGGTGGCTTCTCAACTGGTTATGTCATTGCGACCTCTGAACCGGCAGATAGCGAAGTCTCAATTTCGAGCCTGTTGACATTTACAAAAGACAGGTCTCAATTTCGAACCTGTTGACATTTACAAAAGACAGGTCTCACCTTTTAGTCCGACAAGGACTATTTCGAGCTTGGTGGCTTCTCAACCGGTTACGTCATTATGACCTCTGAACCGGCAGATAGCCAAGTCTTACCTTTTTTTTAGTCCGACAGGGACTACTTTCGAGCTTGGTGGCTTCTCAACCAGTTACTTCATTACGACCTCTGAACCGGCAGATAGCCAAGTCTCATTATTCAGTCCAGTAAGGACTATTTTATCAAATGGCTGCAATGTAACTTGAAAGCGACAATTCAAAGATAAAACAAGTTGGAAACACGATAGGGGAGTCAAAACAAAATTATTTTTATTGAGTCCGAGAAGAAGGGATACATGAAGGCGCATATATTACAAGCTATGAGCGTGCGTCATAAGATCTGATCCGTTCTTTAAGAAAGGCCAGCCTTATCTTCCTATCATTAGCAGCCCTGACGAGTACCTGCGACCTTAGCTCAACCTCATTAAAACTCGCCGTCTGAGCCAAGCGAGCTTCAACCTCAACCAAGGTAGCCCTCTGAGCTGACTCCTGCCGCCAGAGTTCGTCACTCTGAGCCTTAAGCTGCTCAAGCCGCGCAGTCTCTTCAAGACGCACTGGTTCAGCCTTGGATAAAAGAAGATTAACCTTCCTGATCATCTCCTTAGCCTTTTCAATTTTATCTTCAGCATCAAGAAGAGCACTGCTATAAGCATCTATGGCGTCCCTGAGCTCTACCTTCCTTGTCTCCAAGGATTTCAAGTCAGAAGAAATGGCCTTAGCGGCTTCCTGAGCGGCAAGATAAGCTTCATGCATCTGAGCGACAAGGTGCGCAAGCTGCTCATTAATTGAAGACTCCAGGTCCGAATGGCTAAGACGGCGCCATTCGTCTACATCCCTCTCAAGTTGGTCCACCAGAAGTTCCAATGCAGCGGCCTGGTTATCCCCTCCAAAGTCTCGGATACTCTCAATGCTTCGAGAGAGGACCACCTTTAGAGCAGAGATTGAGGTGGTCGAGCCTTTCAAAATCAAATTGATGGATCGCTTCAAGCCCTTATAAAAGCTATCGACTAGCTCAGTCACGAATTCATTCTCGGCCTCAATCACTTCTGGCAAATGAGCAGCCCCTGTAGATTTCACTGGCTTTATTGACACCACTGTGAAAGGAATAATAGAAGCACTAGCTGCAGCAACATGAGAGGTCATCGGTGATCTCGGCGGAGCCTTCATTGAAACTAGTACACTAGCCACAACCGAGGTCGGACTAGTGACTATTTCTGGAAGAGCGGGCTCAACCACCAGTGTTGGGAAAGTAGGACTAGTAATCACCCTCAGCTCCGTACCTGGCAAGATAGATGGCGCTGGCGAAACTAATGGCACCTCATTCATTGATATAGTTGGAAGTGAGGTTGCCTCCGTGACTACCGTCCCCTCAATCTCTGTTCCTCTGACTGGTTCAGGCTGATAAGAGGGTAGGTCACCATACAAAGCATCCAACTCAGCAGCATCCACCACAGTCGAAGTGCTTACTTCACCCCTGGATCCCTCAGGAAGACGGGTGGGCTCTCTTGAAGTCGACGCACCCAGAGGCGGAACACCTGCGACAAGACTTTGTTTAGGCAAGGCACAACAAATAGCAAGAGTCAAAAGGTCAAAACCATACCAAAAGATAATGTCGCCTCAATTGTCTTGGCGGCTACATCAGTCTCTACAGGCTCCATCGGAAAATCTTTGGCGGAGTCAACACAAATGGCCAGCCCGCCTTCGTTTGCCGAACCCTCCGTGGTCCACCCAAAGGACCTAGAAGCTTCGGAACTTCTTTTTGAAGTCCCGGCGTCTGAAGGACTGACATCAGCCGCGTCACCTCCGAACTCTTCTGAGACGGTGAAATAGCCAGCCTCATCGCCCTCCTTATAAGTAAACAAGAAATCATAATGCTTCCCTTGTTCTCCAACAGCTTCAGCTCTCGGGCTTCTCACGGCCTCGGTGCCTGAATCACAAAGCAAATAATAAGCTATCCCAAACACATAAAAAGTATATTACAAGGACGAAGCTGATCTTACCCGGGTCCGGAGCGACTTCGCCAGTAGTCGGTTTGGGAACCGATGATTCAACTACTAACGGGGCAGGAGAAGGAAATGTTGCAGATGGTTCGCCCTCTACGACAACTGTAGGGGCCTGGCGACGGGGTTTCTTCACCACCTGCTTCCTGCGAGATCCACTCTTCCGTTTTCGCTTGAAGTGGACGTCGGGATCCTCCTCCTCCACTTCTACATGTTCTGTGGGGGCTATCCCCGCTACGCCAGAGGCAGCTGCAGGAGTCTCGGCACCTGTCTCCGCTTCGAAGCGAGGACTTTCTGCATCCGAGGCTTCACTATCGTCAATAGCAATAAACTCCCCAAGGCCTAGGACGCGAACCCTTTTACCCTCACCTTTCTCAGTGACCTTCCGCTTCAGCCGCTGAGAAATCAACTTCACACCAGAAGAGTTGATAGAGAATCTGGTGGGTGTGGAGTTTGATGTTTCACACCACTGGCAGAATCCCAGGGTTATTAAAAGGTTCGGAGTTCTTAGCGGCATGCACAGTCGCACCTCGGTATAGCCTGTAATGAAGAACCGCCAGGAACGGGCTCCATCGATGAGGCTCCCCATGAAAGCCAGACTGAGGTTTGGGTTGCCCACGTACAGTTGGTCATATCCAAACTGATGGGCAAACTGACTTAGAACATAAGGCTCTAAGTAACAGGTGTCCCCACTTCTGTACAATAATGTGAGGGCCGAATGCTGATCAGCCACTCAAAAATTCCCCGACTCAATGATGTCTGCCCTTCCCCCGAGTCTTTGAACTCCTCTCCATAGCCCGCATCCCGAATATAGGAAAGCAGTGGAAAAGGCTATAGATGTCATAGCGATTCAGCAACTTACGGACCGCAGCCACGTAAGTCCTCAGCCATGAGCATCTCTCGAATCGGCGGAGAAGCGCCAGTCGAACACCTTCTGGGGGGTCCTCTCCAGCTTCGATCAAGGAGGGATAGTAAAGGGCAAACCACACCATCAAATATGTATACGGCAGACCTATTCTGGGGTTCGGTCCGTCGCTGGGCAAAACAGTCCCCTTTCCCCGCTTCGTCATTGGTGGCCTACAGAAAGCCTCCGTCAATGCACGAAGACCTCTCTGAATACAACGTACCATGGTCAGAAGAAGTCCCAGAGAACGACCATGGACTAGACGAACAGCAGGCAGCAGGACAGTCGGATGAATGACGTCACCCGACGAAGATGGCACCACGCACCTCTTCAACCAGACTGTCAAGAAACCAGCCAGCAGTGCCTTCCGGGACATCGGCCGACGAGCCTGGTGATTGAAACTCCGAAGAATGTCACCTTTCTCATAGGGGCCGTCGTCTTCTTCCACAATTAGATCCCCTTGAGAATGCTTTTGCATCCGGCTAAAGATGTCTTCGTCAGCGACTCCACAATGAGCCGCTTCAGGAGTGTTTTCCGTATCGGGGAACAAATACTCTCCCCAGCTCTTCAAGCTGCATGAAGTTCCTTTACTGCTTCCATGCATGTTGAAGCAAATGTACAAGTGGCACATTAACTCCCGTAGGTCTCAAATAAGGCGGGCTCCTGCTTCTCCAGAAGTGCCAATTCCGCCTCGCATGGGAAATATTCTTCGTATGGGAGAGATCCAAAGGCAGAGCAGAGACTTCCCACATCTCGTGCAGAGCCATGCCCAATTCGCCAACAGGGTGAAGAAAGTCCCTGTAGCCGGGCAGTATAACTCGAAGATGGCGTAGAAGTTCGCTACGCTTATCTGAATACCATAGCAGGTCGCCCTGACGGCCTCATAAAGATTCAGCCTCTCCAAATCCTCCTCGAAATGAGCAAGGACATATAGAGTCAAATCCCTCCACCATGCCTTCAGAGGGTGAATCCACCCTGGAGTCCTGAAATCGGTGGCTGAGTAATTCCCATAAACTTTAAAGAATTGATTGCCAAAAGTCTCTGCCACCACAGGATTTTCTCCCACTGGGATGTCTCGCGATACATTCCAGGGTGTAGACCCATTATGCAATGAGGAGGTCCCGCCCTTGTGTAACCAGGTGAGGGAAGTATCAATTTCCCTACGTGAACGGAGTCAGTACTCTGACTCACTTGCCATTGCGTCTTCTCAGCCTTCGTCACGCATTAGAAGAAAGACAAGGGAAAGTGCCGCTTGTTAGACTAAAGATAGAACTTCTCGCCATCCAATTAGGAAATCCTACTGCCCTTCTCGGGCTAGTAGCTGGCGATCATGGTCTGGCGCCGCATCCCCAAACATGAAGTCAGGCTTCCGATAGATTCATCGGTCAAAATCTTCAAGGGAAGCAGTAGTCAGGATGCTCCTCATGGTGCGTTGATCCCCACCGTAAATAAGCGTGTCTCGAGCAGGAGAGCTCCGCTCGCTGAACAAAGAAGCCTGCCCTTGGAACTGCATGCCAACATTGCCGTCTAATCCCCTGGCCGTCCCGAAGAGACTGTTCAAAGGACCAGGAGTGTAGTGCACTGCAAGAACAAAGAAAAACTATGATTAGTTCATCAGCCAAACAGAGGCTAAAATAAAATGCAATTTTTGTTAAGTCATAGCCTCGCTCTCTGAGCGAAGTTGGCCTAACGATAGCTTCGCCCCGAAGCTTAGCTTCACAGCTGCAGTGTAACTCCGCATCCCACACGAGGGCAGGATGCAGGAAAATATCCAAGTGTTAGCTTCGCTCTAGAAGCTTAGCTTCGAATAACAGAATGCGACAAAGCCCTAAGGGCTAACTTCATCAGAAGGGTATTATGGTCCTTTTCTGTTAAATTTCAAAGGACAGCTTCGCATCTTGTCATTCAACAGGATGTGAACCGCCTAAGGATAGCTTCGCTTGGAAGCTTAAAGAAGAAATCTTCAGTTCTTGGATTCCCGATCAAGAAATTAAAGAAAATTCAGGGAATTGAACTCCCTAAAATCACAAAGATCATGATTGATCGTCCTGGATTCATTTAAAGACAGCCAGAAATTGGCTTAAAGAGAGAAATGGCAATCTCTCTCTTAAAGGAAAAAATTCCTACCGGCGATCGGTCGTTCGATAACCAGAGGAGGAGAAGGACCCTTCGTTGCAGAGGTTGCGACCTCTTTTCCCGCTCGTCTCTTTGGAGCCATTGAAGAACTGTGAAAGTTCTTAAACTCTTGAATGAAGAGGAAAGAGGAAGAAGAAGAGTCAAGTGCTCTGAAAAATTTTAAAGAGAAGTGATGCTTTCTCTCTCAGCCCGATCGGGCTTTTATAGGCTGATAATCGCCTAAAACGACGCCTCAAAAAGAGTACAGGCTGTCGTTTCAAATTAATTTGAAACGGCGCCTAAAGCGTCTTCCCGAGAAGCGCTGATGTAGCCCCGCTTAGGGCTAACTCCGCCACAAGTCAAGTGCTGACTTAGCACGACGTATTGATAGCTCCGCTAAAGGCACAGTCCGAACTTCACGGAAAAATTTATGCTAGCTTCGCTAGAAGCTCGTCCCTGATTCAGAAAGGATTGGCCTTAGCTTCGCATGGCTTCGCTGAGTTTATTCAGAATAAAGGCAAAGCAAAAATCAGATGAGTAGAAAATGAACTTTCATTGATTTAAAAGGAAAGGTACATTGATACTTCATCAAGGTTGTGTTTCATACAACAGAGTCATTTGCTCGAAAGGCATATAAGTGGTCTTATCTACTTCCAAGCCAAACCAACTGGACACGAAAGGCCTTCCTCCTGCACAAGGCTGTAATCCTTCATGGAACAGATGGTGCCACCAGGACAAGGCCGCAATCATTCGCATAATGGCAGATTGTGCCACCAGGAAGCTGGACCTTCTTTGATCAAAACTGGTGAAGGACTGATCGCCACCAGCAGGTTGGATCTTCCGAGACCTTACAGGTGATGTCCGCTTTCCCGAAGTGGATCATCTCGGATAAGCGACTACCAGCCTCGCCTCGAAGTGGATCATCTCGGATAAGCGACTGCCAACCTCTTCTGAGAACACACATCAGCTGCCCCAGTTATTCCTCCTGCTTAGGATTTAAAGTTTCAACTGGAAAAGTAAGAGGCAACCTTCTGGTCTCTTCCATCAGAGATTGGCGAACATAGCTCACTGCGATGCAAACTGAAATAAGTTAGCAGTAAGTCAAAGGAAAGCTGCCAAGAAATACTAAGTCAAATTTTTTAGGGCGAAGCAATTTATATCCGACTCAGTTAAGGATTGATTTCAGTTAAAGCAGAGGATAGCCTCGCTTGCACAGTGATGATGGGCTAGCTCAGCATAAGCCAAGTTCTAGCCTCGCCTATATGGCTAAGCCAAACTGATCCTGAGGGACGCAGTCTTAGCCCCACCTATATGGCAAGACTGGCTCAACTTTGAAAAGACTAAGTCCCAAGTTTTGCCTAAATGGCGAGCTTAATACACATGCAACGATCTTTCTTTGATCAAGTCAAATGATAGCTTCGCTGCGAAGCTGGGTTAAAACCCTTCTCTGCAGAAGGACAAGAAAAATCAATCCCTAAGGCAGCTGTTAAAGCTAAATTAAGGGAGTTAGACTCCCTAAAAGTAATCAGTCTATTGGTGAAGTCTCTGGATGACCGAGACTTACCAGTCCTTGGCCGGGTGATAACTAGAGTGGGCATCCCCACTAGTTCAGAGATCTGAGTATCTCTCTAATAACCAAGAGAAGAGAAGAGCAGATCACTTCTCTTCAGAAGGCCTTATGTGTCCTATTTATAGGCCTCATGGCCTGAGCGCTACCGCTTCAAGCATGGAAGCATGAGTGCATTTAAGGCATTTATTGAGCCTTAAGAAAAGGAACGGTTTCCCTTGGAACCGTGCAAAGGAAGAAATGATCTCCCTCATAAAGACATTTATTACGCCTTGAGAAAGGGAATATCCTCCCTCGGAAACGTACAAGGAAAGAATATCTCCCTCGATTAATGCAAGAGAAGTCATCCTTCTCGTGACTGGCCCAAAGCAGTTGGCTTCGGGAAAAGGAAGATGTTCCAAAGCGAACTTATTCCGGGAAGGCTCAGACGAGAAGCTACCCAGATGCGAAGCTACTCAGAGTCGCGAATCTACACGATTCTTCGGCGAATCTATCCCAAAGCAGGATTGAAAGTGAAGCTGAACACAGCCACCATGGCGACGTTCGTACTTCACATACCACCGATCAAAGCAATTCCAAGTATTTCGAAGTCTGAGCCATTGCAGACTTTCAAAAACTTTGAAGGGGGTCTTGTTGACACTTTTAAAAGACAAGATTCTTACTGGCCTGAACAATGTCTAAACTTGTTGACATTTACAAAAGACAAGTGAAAGATAGGCTGATTGGTCCAAACAATGTCTAAACTTGTTGATATTTACAAAAGACAAGCGATAGACAAGCTGACGACCAGTTCTGTACTTGTTGATATTTACAAAAGACAAGTGACAGATAAGCTGACAGTTTTCACCCATCTCCGAGAGACGAGGAAGCCACTTGGACTCTACTATCTAGTAAAGCAGACAGAAAGCCCAGATTGTCTCTAAACAGACCTCAGCAGGTCTAAAATGCTAGCACTTAGCATCACATGAGCCCAAAGGGACAGCCTCGCCTGAGAGGCTAAGATCATCCAACTTTGCCTTGAAGCCATTCACAGCTCCGCCAGGGAGCTAACTTATAGCTTCGCTTGAAGTGCTTAGTTAACTCCGTAGAGAATTAGTTTCGCTTGAAGCAGAAGAATGTTCGGTAGCTTCGCCACAGACGTTATCTAGCTCCGCTGAAGCGCTGTCTTCTGACTTCGCCAGATTTTTCTTCCAGCTCCGCTGTGAGCTCGACGCGGGTGCGCCGCTGCGGGTCTGCTATGGTCAACCTTTGACCAATTAAATCTCCAGATGAGATCAAATCTAATCAGGATTGAGATCAAATCTAATCAGGATTGAGATCAAATCCAATCAAGATCAAATCTGAGATCAAATTTGGCAGTTGATTGCCCTAATCTATTGACTCTCCTAAAACGAGTAAGAAGATCAAGGGAAATCCTCCAACTATATGGAAAGGATCAAAACAGATCAAGAGGATCAACCAACCTGCTATTTCTAGCTTCGCAGAAGTTGATTCTAGCCTCGCAGCAAGGCTACTTTCCAGATTTAAACAGATTTGATTCAATCTGTTTCTATATTTTCAAGGGACGATTATACCCCTGCTCTCCCTATAAATAGCCCACCAGGGGCACAAGGAGAGGACACAGGCGATACGCTCCAGAGAGACGGCAGACTTCTCAAGAGGACGCACCGCGCGTACAAACAGAGATATATTCTCTTAAATTCAGAGACTTTTAGAGAGCTGCTTCTCTAATCAGAGTACTGATGCCCTAATACCCCCTCTTCTCAAGGAATTTTCGGAACCAGGCGAGAAGGAATTCCTAAGCGAAGGCGGTTTTGAGAAGTAACAAGAGGGTTCTACCAACCTTTTGTTCTCCGATTCCCGGAACCAGGCGAGAAGGGAATCTCATCGCTCGCATCGTCAAAGGGACAAAGTGGTCGCGCGCTGACCAGACTCCTATCGGCACACTTCTCCAGAATCTCAGAGGAGATCTACATGTAATCTTTTGTGTTACTTGTAATTTAGCTCCTCTACACATTTTTGTAAGTTTTTCCCCTTTGCAAATCAATGAAAAACAAAGATGCGTATGAGTTAACCTTGTATATGCTAACTTAATTAAGTACCCTCGTGCTCTAACTGTGAACATCTAAGCCCTTCTCAATTTTGCATGTAAAAAGGGGTCAGTTAGTTAGTGCAAGAATAAGAAGTAGATATGGTGTCACAACCAGTGAAAACCATACTAGTATACAAATAAAAAGTTAAACTTCCCAATGTACTAACTGGATGTGGCTATGGTCAAGTGAATAAGCCTGAAGCTCTTAATGTAACTAAGTCATATGAAACTAGAATGACTAATAGGATTGTATATGGATGATTGCCACAAATAACAACCAATACATAATTACTCGAACTCAATATGTGGGTTGGTGACGATAACACTTAATCACCTGAAAAAAGAACGGAAGAACCAATAAGCTCTTGATAAACTCAAAAAATCGATATGAAATTTGATGATCATTTACACTTGCATACTGAACTTAAATCAATAAGTATTATATCTTGTAAATGCGCGTAAAAATTTTGATAAAAGAAATGTGAATGTTGTTAGAGTATAACTATTGAGCAATCATCTATAGTGAACAATTAGAGTAAGTCAAAAATCTGATTGGTGGGCTAATCAACTCTATCAGTTAAACAATAAGATGTATGAAGGGTGGAGTATAGCTAAATGTAAGACTTACTCGTACGAATTAAGAATTTATGTATTAAAAGTGTAATCAATAGTTAGATGAAATACTGAACGATTGACATTGATAATATTTTGTATGTAAATTGATTGTTACATATGAATGATACTGAAGTATGAATGTGATTAAGTGTAACATGAGGTATACAGTTATACATGCTCATACACATACACCTCTATCTGGATACGCAGTTGTTGATAATATGAATGAGAATTCAATTTACATGAATGAGATAGTAGGTCACTTTACTGTTGCCTTACAACTCATGTGTGATTGTATAACCAGTAAACCATGTACATCTTATTGATAATAGAATTACTAAGACAGGAAGGTGAAATATAACTTATGTTTGCATACACATATACAGTGAATTACATACATTCTCCAGTGATAGAAGTGATAAGCTGAGAATCAAACTATAATAAATGGTCAGATTGTTGTAATATGATGAAGTGAATTTTATCTGAGTGTATGTATACACATGCAGTGAACCGCATGAAGTTCTTCAGTAATAGAACTGATGAGCTACAAAGAAAACCATAGTATTTAATTGATATTCATATTGTTACTACACTGGTTGTTATCTATATGTAAATATAAGCATGTCTTTCGCTTTCTTGCTCGTTGGAGGAAGGGGCCGGGCGGGAGCCGATAGGAGGGGAAGACGGTGTTATTGCATTATATACGTTCATATATCCAGAGGAAGGGACCCGTATTGCACGGGCGGAGTGCGAAGACGGTGCTATATACATATATCCGGAGGAAGGGACCCGTATTGCACGGGCGGAGTGCGAAGACGGTGCTATATATACATATATCCGGAGGAAGGGACTCGTATTAAATGGGCAGAGTGTGAAGACGGTGCTATATATATCATATTGGGAGGAAGGGACCCGTATTGCATGGGCGGAGTGCGAAGACGGTGCTATGATATACATAGCATCTTTACAAATGATTGAGAATGAATAGCTATGTGTGATATATATGTGTGTGACACTAGGGGTATGTTGGATCGTATATGATAATGAAAACATCAGAATACAGATTTAACTGATTGAAATAAAATACTGTAAATTGTGTGAAAGTGTACAGGTTAATTCATGCATCACTTGAAGTGTGATGTGATATTGTATTATGAGAAGTATGATATGATTATATGTTATATAAGTATGGCTTGTGATGTATGTATTATCTGAATACATAAACTAGGTTTATGGGTAACTATAGTGGTTGGTGTATTATAGCATGGAATACAAGACACGTGAGTAACATACACTATGTACACATAAGACGAGTTTAAATAACTAAGCAAAAAATTATTTTTATGTAACTAATAAATCTTATCACACGGAAAGATGAAAATCCAAGAAAGGAATTGGGAAGTACGATCAAAAGAGTCCGATCGTCCCCCGAAATTTTAGAGACCGGGGTCTTAATTATTAAACCATGGGATGCCTCTGATTTTTTTGTCTTCTTACTATTTCAGATTTCTCTTATTACTTGAATATTCATACTTTTCATTGATATATTATCATTTCCTGATTTATTCCTACTCTACTCACTAAGCTGTTGAACTCACCCCCACAGATTATTATATTTTCAGGTCATGGTGAGGCGAAGACTGAATGTAAGCTTTCAAGCGCCTTGTTGGAAATCCTGTTAAATAGAGAAGTTTTAGAGTTGTACTTTGTGTGATTTTAATTTAGTTCTTGTTGTATATGTTCATTATCCTATTTGACGTTTACTTATAGAAAGTGTTAGTGTTGAATAGATGGATAGTCTGAATCCATGTATTGTATGGAGATATGAGTTTGGTTATAATTATGATGAGTTGGAGTTAAAGATGGTTTGACATTATTATGTGGATACCGAGAGGGGTGCTCTCGAGTACTTAATTATTGAGTTTTCATATAAGAGGCCGTGTGAGCTGAATTATATTTATGATTGCGTGGGTGATTGTTGAGTTGGTTTATATGCTTGGATTGAAGATAAGTAGGCTGGTTTTGGCCGAAATTATTTTGATATGAAATATATATTTGGACATTCAGTATTTGCAAAGGAGGTGCTGCTAAAATTTTCAGGGATATTAGAGATGAGTATGATAATCTGTTAATCAATAGAGTTATTTATGCAAATTGAGATCATTAGAAATCTGAGACCGTTACACCACGACTTGCTCATCGGTAGAGAAAGTAGTCCCCAGCAGAGTCACCATCTCTTATTTGGTGGGGGAAAATTGAAGATCGAGGAGTAATTTCTTTGTTTGATTGTAAAGAAAATTATAACGGATCAATAATTTTCTTATAAGAGAGGAGAGATATTTCAAGCTTAAATCTTCCCTTTGTTTAAAGCCAGATTCTTGATGTGGCGATGAAAAGTGAATCTTGTTTTCCGTTTACCGGGTGAACGTCAGGTCCTTTGGGAATCCTCTCTTTGGATAGTAAATGAAGTAACACAACTTCTGTCCACCAAGGATTTCAAAGAGATTGTAGGTAAAAATGAACCTGTATGCAGTAAGTTGTTCGAAGAGTAGAGCTCTCTCTTTCTTTTCAGCTGGAGGTCTTGATGCTCCTACGGCTTACAACCGAAGTTCTTACCAAGAATTTTCTGACCCCTCTTCCATAGCAAACTAGGCTATCTATAGAGGTTTCAGGGGGTAAACATGTCCCCTGAAAATACTCCATAATGGGGTTTAACTCCCTCATTACGTGAGCAATAATTGACCCAGTAATGAGGGTAGTTATAACCGAGACGCAGATTTTGAGCCTTGCGCCTTGCGGGGGGAAAGGAGAACTAGAAAGAGGGAGCAGGGTGAGAGGGGAGAGAGATGGGGAAGGGGGAAGAGGGAAGACGGCGACGGCGGATCAGAACAGGGGGAAGAGGCAGAGAGCAACCCTTGTTTTTCAAACGCAGGTGTGGCGATTTCTACGTCTGATCTACCTCGCGTCTCATATCTTGGACGCGGGTCTAAAATCGGACCGCGTTCAGATCTGCGCTGGTTAAATCTGCGTCTGAAGTTCACGACTTCAACCGCGTCTTCCCCTGAACATTTCTGTTCCTGCCTTAACAGAATTTTAGGCCTTCTGCAATGGTCATTCCCGCGTCTGAAGTTTACAACTTCAATCACGTTTACCCTTCAGCTTTTTTGTTTCTGTCTTAACAGAATTTAATCTTTTGGTTTTTGTTTCTTGCAGATTTTGACAGTCTCAGTCAGCCTTTTGCATCTTCGCTGGGTTCTTGGGAGAATATTTTGACCAGCGAACTTGTTCGATTGGCGAGCACTCAGAGAATCAAAACTCCTATTCATGGGCGGGGGGATTCGCGCGGTTAATGGCATTCGTCAAGGTCTTATTGGACATGACGCACCAGCAATGCCCCAGGTTTATCATGGTCACAGTGGGTATGGTGGTGGGTATGGTGGTGGGTACAGTCTTCTTGCAGGTCACGAGAAAGAAGACGTCACCTGTAAGGTCTCGGATCCTCCCTTCACCAATTTTACCCCCAGAAGTGACATCGATGAAAAATCCATGCTTATTAGATGACTTTCTGGTGGTGGAGATGTTCATCAATGAAGGATCATGGCCCACACCAGTTGGTCTGGTGGAATCAGAAGGTTCTGCTGCATTTCGATCTCGAGAAACACCATTGTCTCGGTCAGCGATGGGCTCCTTAAATGTTTACATCATGCATCATGATGTAATCAACATCCAATCGTCTCACCATAACTCAGCCTTTCTTCGGCGCTCTTCCAAACATCTTGTATTTGGAGTGGTGGAAATGCCTCAAGGAGTGAGTGCAACCTTTTTACTGAGAGAGAGGGACTTCTTTGTACTCCTTTATTGTAACACTCAATCTTATTATATAAGAGAGCGTCTCGTATCACTTTCATATGTTTGAATATCAATAAAAGTGACACATTTTCTTGTCTCCTTATATGTCTTGAATTCCTTTTTCGCATTGAAAATTAGACAAATAGAAGTAGGAACTCTTGGCTTGCCTAAAAATATGATAATAATCTTAACAAGTCAAAGTTGGGAAAAATTTCGTTTCAGGAATTTAAGAATGCTGTCAGAGGTATGATGTTAACTTGACAGGAATAGAATAGTTTCCGTGAACTTGCCAATCTATGAATGAGAATGACAAGTGAAGTTTCCACCCCTACGGAGGATTACAAATGAGTATTCATCAGAAGTTTAGTATTAACTTGACTAGGACTCAGCTGGGAATTTGATGGAAACACTGCTAGAGGTGTAATGTTAACCTAACAATATTTTTTTTAAGTAGACTAGTTATTCCGTTAACAAGAATAACGAGGGAAACTAGACTCGCAGGAGATTTAGGAGAACTTTTACCGTTAGAGGTATGATATTAACTTAACGGGTTGGATTAAATCTTGTCTGGAATGCGATGTTAACTTGACAAGGATGTGAGTCAAAGGTGTGATATTAACTTGACTCAATGAGAGTTTCAGCTTCATTTGGGAAGACTGAAAGCGTCATTGTCATAGGTGTAATGTTAAACTTGACAGTGAAGATAATGTTAGAGGTGTAATTTTGAACTTGGCATTGGTCATCTCGACTTCGACAAGGAAGTCCGAGGGAAAGTCATGACCATAGGTGTAATGCTGAACTTAGCAATGAACTGGACGCTAGAGGTGTGATTTAAACTTAGCGTCGCTCATCTCAGCTTCGATATGAAAGCCTGAGGAAAAGTAACTATCAGAGCTTTAATATTGAACTTGGCAGCAACTTAATCACTGTTAGAGGTGTAGTGTTAAATTTAATAGTAATTTGTCAGAGATATACAGTTAACTTGACAGTAATCGATTTGCGATATGAGCAATTTTGAGGATTTGTCATTCTATTGATGAGAATTGACAAGTGAAGTTTGGAATGTCAGAGGTGTAATGTTAACTTGACAAATTTGAAGACTTGCTATTCCATATAGAGGAGAGACAAGTGAAGTTCATACTCGCTGGGGAGTATTGAAATTTTTCCTTATCAGAGGTATAGTGTTAACATAGCAATGATTGCATTTGTAGACCTACCACCCTATATAAGAGAATTGGTAGAGGCTTTTGGTGGAAAGTAAACTGAACTGTCAGAGGTTTAATATTAACGTGACAACCGTTGATTTCCTGGGGACAGGGGAAATTCGTCGTTAGAGGTGTAGTATTAACATAACAGTGAGGATTTTAAAAGAATTTCGTTATCAGAGGTTAAATATTAACTTGACAGAATCCATTGGGGATTGAAAAATCTGGTTCGTCAGAGGTTTAATATTAACTTGGCATAATCCAGTTCATTTTATTAGGGAGATGAACACCGGTATTTTTGTGGTCCTACCATTCTATGGGTGAGAATTGGTAAGAGATTTTGAAGGAGAGACTTGGACCAAGTCCATTAGGATTTTTAGCAAACCCTCAGCTATCAATGGACTTAGTATACCTTTACCAACTACCGTTTGAGTTGGGCTAGCCATGCTATTCCCCTCAGTATGATGAGTTGTCGAAAACTGATGTTGGGCTTAAAAGCCAACATTTTCCTCTATCCTTAGCCGTCGGAGGCGTCGGATGTCAGTCAGAAGATTAACTAAGCTAAAACTAAAGTTTCGCATTTTGTTTCTTTCTCAGTATTTACATCATGCACATGAGGCAACCAGTGCTCGATTAGTTTGACACTGATCTACCGTGATGTGATCTAGTAAAGGAAAGAAGCTCTTCTTAGATTTGGAGTTTTGATCAGAGGTGTAGTATTAACTTGATCGGGGAAAAGTGCTATCAAGGATAGTATTTCTTTGAGAATTTGCCGTTGATTGGAATCATAAGCGTATCACCATCTGAGATTATGAGGCGATACGCTCCATTTGAGTAGACCAACTCTACTACAAATGGTCCTTTCCATTTGAGTTGGAATTTCTCTTTTGCCTTATGTGTTATCACCATAGGTCTTCTGACAGCTAAGACAAGGTCACCTTTCTTGAAAGTTTGCTCCTTGACTTTCTTGTTGAAGGCTCTCGTAATTCGAGCTTGATAGAGCTCGATTTGCTGTTGAGCTTGCAGACGTTTATCATCTAAAGCCTCTAGCTCTTGGAGTCGCAGTCGATGCTTCTCCTCATTTGTCATCTCTGTAGTCAAGGCGACGGTAGAGATGGGATTTGGATTTCTAGCGGGAGTACTGCTTCACACCCATATACTAAAGAGAATGGTGTAGCTTTCGTTGGGGCTCGGACCATTGTACGATAGGCCCATAAGCATTCACCTAACCTGTCGTCCCAGTCACGTTGGCTTTTCGAGATAAATTTCTTGAGAAGTTTCCCAATAGTCTTGTTGAAAGCTTCTGTGAGGCCGTTAACAGCTGGGTAGTATGCCGTTGAGGACACACTCTGGATTCTGAACTTATTGCAGAACCTTTGAAAAGCCTGACTGACGAATTAGGGCTCATTGTCATGAACAATTCGTCGTGGCACACCAAAACGGTAGATGACGTGATGCTTCAGGAATTTGGTCACATCGGATGTTTTTACCTCCCTCAAAGGAATAGCTTCGTCCCATTTAAAGAAGTAATCAGTTATAGCTAAGATGAACCGATGTCCTTTGGATGATGGTGGGCTGATAGGGCCGACTACGTTCATCCCCCACATTTCAAATGGCCAGGTAAAGGTTGTATAGTGAAGATATCCTGGTGCTTGATAGATAAAATCACCATGGACTTGACAGGCGTGACATCGTTTGGCATAAGTGATGGTATCCGGGATCATTTTAGGCCAATAATATTCCAGTCTTCGGAGTCGATCCCCAAGCTTTGGACCAGGCTGATGAGCTTCACACATGCCATCATGCGCTTCTTAGAGTGCTTCCTGTGCCTCCTTTTGTGATAGGCAGTGGAGGAGGATCCCGTCATGCGATCGGCGATACAGTGTTCGCGTGATCGCATTATAATAGAATTTGGGGGCTTTCCTTCTAATGGTAGCCGCTTCTTTGGGATCATCAGGCAGGATGCCATAAAAGGCATAGTCGATGTACGAAAATCGCAAATCCCTGAGGTCTGGACCGGCCGAAGTTTCAAGAGTTTCTTTGATTTGATAATCTCCTGTCGGCTTTTAGTGCTCTTCAAAAGGTACCCTTGGACAATACAAGTCGTGGCTGTAGACAAGTATTTTCTCTACCACTCCGGCTGGAAGGGCTAATGAGGCAGCGAGAGATGTCAGTGCATCTGTGTGCGCATTTTGCTGGCGTGGTACATGGTCGATGTGAAAGTTTTCGAACCTCTCGACCATAGAGATAGTTGCGTTGTAATAGGATATTAAGTCTTCATGTTTGACTTCGTATTCCCTGCGAACTTGGTTAACGATGAGTTTAGTGTCACCGTATACCTCGAGATTTTTAACGCAAGTCTCATCGGCGATTTGCATTCCAATCAAGAGGGCATTATATTCCGCTATATTATTTGAGCAGGGCTCGGTTAATGAGAAAGCTCGAGGGATCACATAGTTTTGTGGGGAGAACAGTACTACCTCCACTCCAGCTATGACATGCCCTTGCGGACCTGTTCTCGATGCACCGTCGAAGAAGAGTTGCCACACTTGTCTTTCAAAAGATGTCTGGGTCAGGCAAACTTCAGCGACTTCGTCTGGGAGGTCCTCCTAAAGGTCGGTTGCTCTCTGATCTGGATGCTCAGCCAGAAAATTCGCCACGCTTGTCCCTTCACGGCTTTTTGTGGTAAAAAGCGCATTTCATATTGGGATAGCAGTATGGCCCATTTTGCCAGTCGACCGTTTAGTGACGATGGCTTCAGCATGAGCAACCTCAAAGGGTTGACCCTTGATATGACATTTATAGTCTGGCCCACCAAGTAGTGTCGCATTTTCTGGACAGCGAACACCTATGTCAAACATTCCTTTTCGATCGGGTTGTATCGATGCTCAGCTCCGATCATAGTCCTACTCAGGTAATATATTGCTTGTTCATATCCTTGATCATTATTCTGAGCTAGCAAAGCTCCTAAAGAATGATCCATTGCTCGAACGTATATCCGGAAAGATTTTCCCAACACCGGAGCTGTAAGGATCGGTGGTTGCGTGAGGTATCGTTTGATTTCCTCGAATGCTTGTTGGCAAGCATCACCCCTGATGAATGAGACACCCTTTTTCATCAATTTGGTGAAGGGTTGGCATCTTTCGGAGAGATTTGCGATAAACCTTCGGATGTATGCTAGTCGTCCTTACAATCCTCTAAGCTCTCTGAGATTCCTTGGAGGTTGCATCTCCTGGACAGCGCAGACTTTTTCCGGGTCTAAGTAAATTCCTTTGGATGTTACAACAAACCCTAAGAATTTACCGCTGGCCACCCCCAGGAAGGATTTGGTGGGGTTCATCTTAAACTGATGTGCCCGCATGATTTCAAAGATCGTCTTCAGATCGGCTATGTGGTCACCTTTAGTGTGGCTTTTCACTGTAATGTCGTCAACGTAGCATTCCACTGTTTTATACATGTGCTAGTGAAAAATTGCATTCATAGCTCTCTGATATGTTGCCCCCGCATTCTTCAGTCCAAAGGGCATGACAGTATAGCAATATACCCCCAGTGGTGTCCTGAAAGAAGTATGTCTTTCATCATCAGGATACATTTTGATTTGTTTATACCCTGAGAATCCATCCATGAAGGACATTCGCCCAAACTCACATGTATTGTCAATCATGACATCCGTGATCGGGAGAGGGAATTCATCTTTAGGACATGCCTTATTAAGATCGCGAAAATCAAGGCAAATCTGGATCTTTTCGTTTTTCTTAGTAACGGGGACGATACTGGCTACCCAATCAGGATGTTGCTCCTCCCTAATGAAGCCAGAGTTTATAAGCTTCTTGACTTCTGACTGGATTTCTTCTATTATTTCTGGGCGGAACCGTCGCTGTTATTATTTGACTGGCTTCATGTTTGAATTAATGTTGAGGCGATGCATAGCCACTCGGGGATCAAGCCCAGGCATATCCTCATAATTCCAAGCGAAAACATCTATATACTATTGCACAGGGGATATTAAATCTTCTTTCTCGGAGGATGATAGGCTTTCATTTATAAAGATGGGCTTAGGATTAGCCTCATCTCCCAGATTAATTTGGATGACCTTATCTTCCATGGGTGGTTCACGTTATTCAAAGCGAATATCCCAGAGAGTGTTTAGGTGTTTGATTTAAGGATCTGTATCAGACTGGACCATTTCTTCGTCTCTGTCTTCCAGGTGGCTTGTTGAAACCATGTTTACTGAAAGTTCTCCGAAGATATTGCCGACACTAATGTCCGATTCCCATGATGACGTGCCAGATGAGTAGTTATGGTATAGTAACTCTTCAGACTTAGAGGCTGACGAAATTGGGGTTGACACATAACCCAACCCTTGCGAGTTCGATGGTAATAATCAGGGGTTTTCCCTTTCGAAACGAAAGACCAAAGTAGTATTCTTCTTCCTTTGCCGAAGTTCAACCCAGGACCATTTGTTAGATCATACCCATGCTTTCCATCATTCTGAGTATATTTGGCTCATAATGAGTGAACTGGGGAGGTTCATTCTCGCTTTCTAACTCTTCACGAGACATCAGTTCGGACTTGATTTGTCCGAAAAGGATTGGTTTTTGGCCGTTGCGTCTTACTGGGACCATGAATACTGATTCGTGCGCTTCACCGACATCTTGGTACGTTTCGAAGGATGACTTCATTGGTACATGCAATGATATCAGAGCATTCATTGCCGACCAGAGGTCATTATCCACTTCGGTACTAGTATCTGATGGCACTGAATCAGAATCGAACACAGAAAAGTAAGCCAAATTTAACTCTTCATTAATATACCACCCGCCTACATCATCAGCGGTGTTATTAACATCGAGCTTATTAATGCTCGTTACAAGTAGATCTAATTCCCACATGCACTCTTCTTCCACCTCTGGCTCGGTGTCAGCTTCGTTACCAGAGTCTGGTTCCTCTGGTTGTAGGTCCTCATTTGTTTCCAGAGAGTCTTGGTATAGGAGGGAGTCTGTGAAATAGTTCTCTACCCCCTTGAACCGATGCCTTTCGGCAATCAACGTTCGAACTTTCCCACTTTCATCAATGTACTTTATAACTTGGTGGAGAATAGAGGGGACGATAGAATTACGATGAATCCACAGTCGTCCTAGCAACAAATTATATGAAGTGTCGGCATCGATCACGTAGGACGTCACTTCAGACTTTAGGTCTCCGATTTGACATTTGAGCTTGATCTTCCCCATTTGGCGCGTACCATTGGCGTTGAAACCATAGATGGTAGTCTAGGTGGCGCTCTATCAGTGGGTAGGGATCCCTCAGTGCTACATGACCCGACAAGGCATGATGCTCAATGCGGCTCCTGAATCTACCTGAATGCGGCTTACTTCAGATGATCCAATATACCCTATGAAGTACAAGGGCCAATCATGTTTCCCTTTAACCTGCATATCATCTGTCGTGAAGGTGATGCAGGGAACATTTTGGGAGGCATGGAGGCAGTCTTCTACATCCTCCTCCTGTGCCAGCTGGAATCTGGGCCATGAAGACCTCAACATTAGCTAGGGCTTCCCTCAGAGTATCTCTTGTTGACTTTGATAGTCTCAGGAGCTCGTAAAGAGTGATTCTGGCCGGATATTGGCCAATTGAGCCAGGACGTCAAAGCGATAAGGTGTTGAAGATCCTTCTGCGTTGTCCTTTGGAAGAGCCATAGAAAATCAAAGCTCTTTCTGCTTCTCCACCAGTTGCTTCGTGGAGGGCTTGGCTGACTCTGTAGTGGGTTTAGGAGGACTTGCCACCATCTCATCATACATTTTTAAATATGACTGACCCGAATGAGTTTCTGCCGCGAGCGGTTTATTAAGTTCTGTAGCAAGAACGATTGTTTCCTCTTCTGAATCAGTTAGTGAGGGAATAACGATTTCTACTTCTCGGGAAGAAGCGCACACCACATTACAAGCGATACCTTTTGGCTGATCGGGAGGTTGGGGTCGATTGCCTGAATATCGACTGTTTGCTTGCATGTGAGCTGCAGCAGCATTCAGAGAACATTGCCGTGATAAGCCGTTCACTGCAACAAGATGGAGTGATCAGATTAGCACTCCTCTTCTTCGTCAAATAATCTCTTAGATCTGTGGGAGGGGGATCAAAGAGATTGGCCTCAGGTTGTGGCTTTTCAGCTTTTGAGGGTCACCCTTACGTCGAGAATTCGAGACGCAGTGTTCAAAATCGTGGAGCTCGCGTCGCGCATAACAGGCGCGGCTCTTGCGTTTTGCGCTCGTGCCTCTGCTGAGCAAAGACGTGGACCTCACATTTTTTATTGTCGCATTCGATCAGCGACAGTTGAGACACGCGGGTTTTCTCATTTTCGCGTCTGGTCATAGAGACGCAGGACTCGTGTCTCTGAAAAAGAAGGATAGCCCTCACGCTGGTGCACGTCGCGTTTGGGAAGTAGAGTCTAGGAAACGCACGCCCGTTGGGCTTCGCGTTTGGGTCTCCATACGTGGACTCCGTGCGTCTGATGCAATTCAGAAGAGACTCAAGCCTTGTTAGTCTCGAGATGATGCCAATTGTTGAATCTAAATTATATACGTCAACACTCAAACAAAGATATTAGCGATAAAAAATAAAGTACTTACAATAAAAGGAAATTAAATCTCAGAAAGTAAAGCAAACGCAAATACAAGAGATTTATCCTGGTTCGGTCCTCATGACCTACATCCAGTCTCCAAGCCACCCGCTTGAGATTTTCCTTCATCTTTTGACTTTGTACACCCAAAATCAACACCTTGCACACCACTTGATAAATCTCCTTTGCCAAATTTGTACAACTCTTCTTACAACCAAGAAGACCACAACACCTTGTACAAACTCTCTTCAACCCGAAGACGCTCTTGTACAATACTCCTCTTTGAGTGATTACAATTGATCCTATAATCCTTGAATCTGTATGTGATCGTGGATAAGGGCTCTTATAGGTGGACTATCAGAAATCTTCACTATAGAATAGGAATTTGAATGAAGAACTGAAAGTGAAAATAGTTTTCTGAAAACAGATTTTTCAACAGAGTTTTGGGCAGAAAACTTGTATTTTGAATTGGTGTTTTTAGGCTAAGATAACATACCTATTTATAGCTGAAATTCATAGTCAGTTAGGGTAGTTATCAGGTCAATTTTGAATATTAAAATGTTGGATAACATTAGATAAAACAACAAAAAATAGAAACTGTCCAACAGTCAGAAACTGTCATTAGTCGACTTGAGATATGGGATTAGTCGACTAAGTTAGGCAATTTACACTGGGTTAGTCGACTAGTGAAGGGACCAAGTCGACTAGGTCAAGATAGAAACACAGGACAAGTCTCTGGAAACTGAAACTAGGCGACCAGAACAATATGATTAGTCGACTATGTCATGTATTAGTCGACTATAAAGTCTGTTAAGTCGACTAATAGTGAGTGCAGGTTAGAAATAGAGAGTTGGTATCTTTGCAGGACAAAGGTTAGTCGACTATAGAATTTGTCAAGTCAACTATACCATGTATAAGTCGACTACAAAAGGGTATAAGTCGACTAAGTTGGCTAATGATGTCTGTGTATGTTTCAAGGCTTTTAACATTCTATTAAACATTACAATACACATCCATAGTCACTCTCTTTGGGAAGTCTTGATCATGTAGAACTCTTGAATAGGCTTGTAAGATAGAGCTCCATTGAAATGGCTTCACAAATGTATCATCAAATGCAAGTTCCAACATTCTCCCCCTTTTTGATGATGACACTTTGTGCGCATGAATACTCCCCCTGCAGAAAATATGTTATAGTTCTCCCCCTGCAGAAAATACATGTGTTCTCCCCCTGCAACAAATATATCATAACATATATATATAATGATTGGTACCATTCTAATGTTTATCTTTCAGGTACCATATAAGAAGTTTGATAAGAAAAATATATTCAGAACATTTATCATATACATATATATATATATATATATATATATATATATATATATATATATATATATATATATATATATATATGTATATGATAAATGTTCTGAATATATTTTTCTTATCAAACTTCTTATATGGTACCTGAAAGATAAACATTAGAATGGTACCAATCATTATAAGATCAAAGTATTAACCTTTAGGAATCCAAACCCAATTTGAATTTGGTTTGTTAGTATACACATAATTGCATGAATTACATATATCATGTATGTATGATGCAATATAAGTATTTTTATCATTAATACTTAAGTTTTTAGGAATCCATATGAACTTGTTCTTAATTCTTTTTGAAATAATATCAGTAGTTCTTTTCACAAAAAAATTATATAGATTATTATTCTTTTTACAAACATGTATAGATTTTTCACTTTGATTTAAGTATCCAAGACCATAATGATTATGTGACATCTTTTGATATGATAACAAATCATTTAACTTTTCTTTTTCTTGATTAAATTTAGTCACATTTTTCAAAATCTCTTCATATTCATTTTGAAAATTGACATGTCTTTATCTAAAATAGAAATTCTTTCATTTAAAGACATAGTTTCTTTTTTAAGCAAAATATTTTCTTTTATAAAATTCTCATTATCCTTTTTCAATGATGATATCACTTTTTCAAAATCATCTTTTTGAGAATTTATAGAAGAAATTTGAGAATCATAACATGAATTTTCTTTAATAAGTTTTCATTTTACTTTGACAAAACTTTATTCTTTATCTTTTCATTCTTTAGATCATTATACAATTCATGAAATGCATCTAAGAGTTCAGTATATTGTACCTCATCTTCTTCTTAGGCCATAAAGCATATGTTGGCATGTTCAGTGGTCTCTTCTTCGTCAGAGGAAAAGGAATCACTATTTTCTCATGATGCTTGGTAGTCTTTCTTTTTTCTGAACTTTTTGCTCTTAAATTTATCTTTATTTTTGAGCAATGGGCAATCCTTCTTCATATGACCTGTTTTATTACAATTAAAATATTTAAACTTACCTTACTTTAAGAATTTTCTGAATTTTCTTGAAAGCATTACCATCTCCTCTTCATCATTATCTGAATTATCTGTGTCTGAGGATGCATGGAAGGCAAGTTCTTTCTTCTTTGAGAGAGATTGTTGTTCATCCTTCTTTCTGTCTTCGAGTTGCACTTCATATACCATTAGATTACCAATAAGGTTTTCTAACGATATTGTTGAGAGAGCATTTGCTTCTTCTATTGCAGTTATCTTCTTCTCCCAATTTGGTGTGAGTGCACGAAGGATTTTGCGAACTTTTTCAACTTGGGTGTATTTCTTTCCAAGGGATGCTAAGCAATTTGTTATGTCGATGAACCTTGTAACCATTTCTGAGATGGTTTCATTCTCCTTCATTTTGAAAAGTTCAAACATGTGGACAAGAATAGAAATTTTAGATTCTTTAACCTTATTTGTGCCTTCATGTATTACCTGTAGAGTGTGCCATATTTGATTTGCAGAAGTGGCTGTTGACACACGGTTGAATTCTTCTTTGGTTAAGGCACAGAATAAAGCATTCATTACTTTGGCATCAAGGTTCGCATTCTTTTTTTGATCATCACTTCAAGCGATGTAGTTGGTTGTTGGTTTGGTGTACACTGCTTCTACTATGTTCCAAAGTTCGTAGTTGAGCGATTGCAAGTAGATCTTCATTCTACACTTCAAGTAGTTGTAGTTTGATCCATCGAATAGCGGTGGACGTTGTGTAGAATGTCCTTCTTTGAATTGTGACGAAGGAAACTCCGTTGCCATCCTTGTATGGTTGTTGACTGGGTATGCAGGGCTTGTATACCGGGCTGGGCTCTGATACCAATTGTTGGTCCCGAGATGATGCCAATTGTTGGATCTAAATTATATACGTCAACACTCAAATAACGATATTAGCAATATAAAAATAAAGTACTTACAATAAAAGGAAATTAAATCTCAGAAAGTAAAGCAACGCAAACACAAGAGATTTATCCTGGTTCGGTCCTCGTAACCTACATCCAGTCCCCAAGCCACCCGCTTGAGATTTTCCTTTATCCTTTGACTTTTTACACCCAAAATCAAAACCTTGCACACCATTTGATAAATCCCCTTTGCCAAATGTGTACAACTCTTCTTACAACCAAGAAGACCACAATACTTTGTACAAACTCTCTTCAACCCGAAGACACTCTTGTACAATGCTCCTCTTTGAGTGATTATAATTGATCCTATAAGCCTTGAATCTGTATGTGATCGTGGACAAGGGCTCTTATAAGTGGACTCTCAGAAATCTTTACTATATAGTAGGAATTTGAATGAAGAACTGAAAGTTGAAACAATTTTCTGAAAACAGATTTTTCAACAGAGTTTTTGGGCAGAAAACTTGTATTTTGAATTTGTGTTTTTAGACTAAGATAACATACCTATTTATAGCAGAAATTTATAGTCAGTTAGGGTAGTTATCAGGTCAATTTAGAATATTAAAACGTTGGATAAAATACCAGAAAACAGAAACTGTCCAACAGTCAGAAACTGCCATTAGTCGACTTAAGATATGGGATTAGTCGACTAAGTTAGGCAATTTACACTGGGTTAGTCGACTAAAGGGACCAAGTCGACTAGGTCAAGATAAAAACACAGGACAAGTTTCTGAAAACTGAAACTAGTCGACTAGAACAATATGATTAGTCAACTATGTCATGTATTAGTCGACTATAAAGTCTGTTAAGTCGACTAATAGTGAATGCAAGTCAGAAATAGAGAGTTGGTATCTTTGCAGGACAAAGGTTAGTCGACTATAGAATTTGTCAAGTCGACTATACCATGTATAAGTCGACTACAAAAGGGTATAAGTCGACTAAGTTGGCTAATAATGTGTGTGTATGTTTTAAGGCTTTTAACATACTATTAAACATTACAATACACATCCATAGTCACTCTCTTTGGGAAGTCTTGATCATGTAGAACTCTTGAATAGGCTTGTAAGATAGAGCTTCATTGAAATGGCTTCACAAATGTATCATCAAAAGCAAGTTTCAACAAGCCTGAGCCTTGCATTCTGTCTCTGCTGGACAGATGATTGTTCCAGCTTCTTGCTCTTGTAATTATCACGCGCATTGTCTCTTTTGACGTTCAGCGTTGCAGTTACGCCGTAAGGGTTACTAGGAACCCCCGATGACTTGGAGCTGAGGAAGGGGACGGGCATGAACGGGCTGAACATCAACAACGTCGACCTTGCGGGTCTCATGGGAGACGTTAACGCGGGAGTCACATGTGATATGATCAGCCGTGACACTCTTCTTGTCAGTCGCATTTGTCGGGGTCTCAGAGCGGACTTGAGAGCGAGTCCCCGAGAGACCTTGCGGTGCTGCCGCGCCCTAGCGCTCTTGGAGCCAGAAGAGAGGAACTCTTCATACTTTGCCTGGTCGAGCTCCACGATAAGTGATTCGACCATTTTTCCCATATAAGTGACGTCACCTTGCGCCACGACTTGCTCATCGGTAGAGAAAGTAGTCCCTAGCGGAGTCGCCATCTCTTGTTTGGTGAGAAAAAATTAAAGATCGAGGAGTAACTTCTTTATTTGACTGTAAAGAAAATTACAGCGGATCAATAATCCTCTTACAAGAGAGGGGAAATATTTCAAGTTTAAATCTCCCCTTTGTTTAAAGCCGGGTTCTTGATGTGGCGTTGGAAAGTGAATCTTATTTTCTGTTGACCGAGTGAACGTCAGGTCCTTTGGGAATCCTCTCTTTGAATAGTAAACGAAGTAACACAGCTTCTGTCTAATAAGGATCTCAAAGAGATTGTAGGCAAAGACGAACTCGTACGCAGCAAGTTGTTCGAAGAGTAGAGCTCTCTCTTTCTTTTCAGCTAGAGGTCTTGGTGCTTCTACGGCTTACAACTGAAGTTCTTCTTACCAAGAATTTTTCGTCCCCTCTTCCATAGCAAACTAGGCTATTTATAGAGGTTTCAGGGGTAAACGTGTCCCCTAAAAATACTCCATAATAGGGGTTAACTCCCTCATTATGTGGGCAGCAATTGACCCAGTAATGAGGGCAGTTATAACCGAGATGCAGGTTTTGAGCCTTGCGTCTTGCTACTGAAGTAATGCTTGAGAGACACGACTTTCCAGTTCTGCATCTTGGTACTGCAATAATGCTGAGATGCGGCTTTCGCGCTCCGCGTCTTAGACCTTACAGTGATGTTGAGACGCGGGTTTCAACCCTCGTGTCTTAGTGCTGCGCTAGTGGCGGTGACTAGCCTTGCGTCTGGAGTTTGGATTTTGCTTTTTAACGACTTGTCTTCAGTGATTTTTAGACAGTCTACACCTGCTGTTTGATAATCCTGTGAAGGTACTGGTTAACTACGGTTCGACCGTACGGTGATTTGATAGTGCTATCCAAATACCATGAAGGAGCGTTGTATCTTGGGAGACCAGCATCCAGTAACCCGTTAGCACCATAGCGGGGGACGTAATTGTGTTAAGCAGATTCGCTATAAGCGTATCTCACTCCAAGTACAGTATAAGTGAATTAATTTTCTTTATACAGGATTATATTGATATTCAGTATATTGAGACTGATTTATACCAGTCTAATTGGTGTTTAACCAAGGAAGGTAATTGAAAGGTGGTTCTGTAATTAACGAATGTTCTATTGAACGGAAAACCTCTCACCTGATATTCACTGACCTGACTAATTAGATCGATGACATTGATTACTTGTCAGATTGATCCTAGAACTAACAATCTTAAGACAATAATTATTGAAGTTACTTCTTCTGTTCTGCTTGAAATTACAGAAAATGTCTGAGACTAATGAAGACAGCTCAAGTAAGGCACCAAACATGCAGATTCAAACTTTGATGCCTGCTCCACTTCCTAACCTAAAGCCGGAGAAGCCAGGAAAATTTGATGGCACAGAATTCAAGAGGTGGTAACAGAAGATGGTCTTCTACCTGACCACTCTGCATTTGGTCAAATTCTTACAAGAGGATCCACCAGAACCTGGAACTAATCGGGACTCAGCCCTTGCAGTCGATGCATGGACTCAAGGTGACTTCCTTTGTCGAAACTATATTTTGAATGGACTGGATGACTCTCTTTACAATGTCTACAGTCCAATCACAACGACAAAGAAGTTATGAGCCAGTCTTGATAAGAAGTACAAGACTGAGGATGCCGGTACTAAGAAGTTCGTCGTAGGACGATTTCTAGAGTACAAGATGTTGACAACAAGACTGTAATCAGTCAGGTGCAAGAGTTCCAACTTATCTTACACTAGATAGAGGCTGAAGGTATGAATCTACCTGAAACTTTCAGGTTGCTACTGATTGATACACAATATTGCATATTTTACCACATAATCCCCATGCATATTGCAAATAAATATATGATTTTTACTCATCTTCTCTATATATTTGCAGGTCCACACTCAAATGAGAGAAAGCCCAATAATCACTTTAATTAGCAATAATTAAAGGGATTAAATCCAAGATTAAAATAAAGCCCAAGATTTGAAATCAGAATCCAGAGAGATCCGCGCGCCAATTGAAGATTCTAGAAGGCCACGTGGATAACAACCTCTCAACCAACCTGCAACAGAAATCTGTTTTCCAACAGAATCCGTTTTACCGCGCCCTTGCCGCGCGCCCGCGGCAGATCTGGGTTTGTTGAGATCCGGATTTTGCGCCAACAGAAAGGGGTCTTGAAGCTTCTCTCTCAGCCTATAAATATCTGCACTTGACCTGCGAGCAAAGGATGAACAGAGAAGAGAGGAGAAATTGTTAGTTGTTGTAATTTCCATAGGTTTTTCTCTAGGTTTTAGTTCTTTAGTCCCTCTTCTTTTTCCCTAGAAATTATTGCAATTCCCTAGAAATTATTGCAAGAGAGAGTTGTAAGAGAGAGAGAGAGCTTGTGTAATCAAGGAGTGACAACTTGAAGCAATGCAAGGATTCATCCATTCTCTTCATCTCTACTTGAGCTTGGTTCTAGTTTAATTACTTTCTTTACTTGCTTTCTTTACTTTCTTGCGATTTACTTCATGCTTTGCTTTTCTTCATTAATGGCTTGTAGCTAAATTTTCTACCATGTACTAGCTAACCACTAGCCTTGCCATCTTCACTAACTCATGGGTGATTGCTTTATTTTATCTTGCAAGTTGGATGGTCTTCTCTTCTCCGATGAGAAAAACCACCCGTCATCCAAGTGAGAAAGTAATTAGATCAACACGCAAGACAAACCTACGCCGATGAAATCAACATGAGGCACGCCTTCACTATCACGGAGTTTAGTAAGTATTGGTAAGGTAGTAAGGTAAGCTAGTCATGGTTTGCTTCTTCAAGTTCACTTTCTTTTTAGTTGTTAGTCCAAATCCAATCTTGATCTTGATTTCTTTTTACATTTTCCACCATGAATATATCCATCCATCCTTTCGTTTCATTTTCCCATTTGTTTTTATTCTTTTAAGCATAGAAGAATTCTCGTTTTACATCTTCACTACGGTCCGTAACGTTTCCATCGCTAGCTCTCCCTGAGAATCGACTCGGTATAGCTCTATGCTATAACGGAGATAGGAAAGGGTATATCAATCATCTTTCTTACATTTGTGGAGTGACCTAAGCACTAGAGGTTGTTTCTAAACCTTATCTCCTTAATTGAATACATATATTTGTGCTCTTTTACACTCCATAATACGACACCTTTCCCGTCTAATCAAAATGAAAATGGCGCCGTTGCCGGGGAGAGCAACGGATTTTCTTTAAAGTGAAGAACTAAACGAATCTTCTTCTCTGTTGCAGGTTACAGGTGAAGAAAACAAAAAAATTTGCATTGCAGAATACATATAAGTGGCTCTGGGCCTCTGCTCTCGAAAGCAGAGACCAGAAGCCCTCTGACTTGCCGCGTTCCCACGGCAAAAGCCGCGGTTCTGCGGCAAGAAGGAGATCACTACTGATCTAATTTCTGCAGGGGCTCTGATTCTGCAAAATACATCTGCTGCTATACTTGAATTCCTGTATTTTTCACCTATTACCTGCTAATTTAATCAACAGTAAAAAATTGGTTAAAAAGTTAAAAATTGTTTAGACATTTGCATTCTAGGCACGTGTCTTTCAATTCATTTACTTTTACTGTTGAAGAGTGCTGGAGGTAAGGTACGTTTTGCATTGCATGTAGACTAGGAATCATCTCTTGCTTGATTTTCATGCTTTGAGTGTATCTTAGTTATATTTTTGTACACTTGCACAATTCATTTTTAAGGGCATAACCCATAAATAAGATAAGGTGCGGGATTTCATTACCCTTTCCTTAGCCCAAAAACCACCATCCCAGCACTCACTAACCCAAGCCTAATTTAATAAAAAAATAGACGTTGGCCTTAGGGACATCTCGGACTCATTTAGGAGATTATCCTAAGGGGGAATAGTGTTAGAAATTGACTCTTGTAAAATCAGTGTCTAGGCAAGGGATTGAGGGCCGAAAGCCCGAAGGTTGTTGGTTACTTAATTAAGGAACGTCTTTGACGGAAAACCTCCCAACAACTTTGCCCTTACCTGGCTGATTAACTTGTGGTCTACGTCTACACTAAACCTCCCGTGGACGATCTAATCAGTTAGGAGTCGTCTAGGTCTAGGTCAACCATTCTTTTGGCTTGGTTTTGATTTTTTTTTTCTTTTCTTTTTGTTTGTTGTTTGATTTTTCTTTTTTGTTTGTGATTGTTTGTGATATGGAATTCAACAATAATAATTCTTTCAATCCGAACATGAATCCATATTTCACATCAAATCCATTCTATTCGGATAATTCCAACCCGGTGTTTTATAATATGCACCAATCGCATACACCGGGTTGGCCTTATCCGAATCAATATGACCCATACCCCCCATCTAATAATTATAATTTCCATAATATTTTAACTCTTCACCGAGTAATTGGGGATTCACGTACCCCGAGTCAAATTCTCAAATTCCTTGTCCACCATATTCACCTTGTCCACAGTATTCATTTCCCGACTCCGCTTCATATACTCCTTTTTCTGAACCACCCATGGAAGAAAAATCTGAGTTACTAAGGAGTATAGAAGCCAATCTTCAAAGGGTCGAGCAACAACTTCAAGAAACATTTGCCCCTCCAATTCCACAGTATTTTCAAGAGTCTTACTCAGTTCCACCTTATTATAATGAACAACCATCTGCTTGGGGAACGAGTAAGGAATTCTTGCGTGAGTCCAAACACAAATCACAAAATCTGATGGACTCACAATTTTACCATCACTTCCAAGACAATACTTCATCTTTCCATCAAAACAATGAAGTCATCAATTATGGAAAGATGCTTGAAGACATGACTCATGCTCAAAATGCTAGAAATCGTGACATAGAGTTGATGATCCAAACTCTTCATTCTCATCCTATTTCTAATGTCACTAGCCACTCTGTTAAAACCAATGAGTGATATAGTCTTGGAAATCCAGATTCAATTTCAGCACACTCACCTGAACTTGTCCAAACTTCAGATCCCATTGACATTTTAGCAAGTTTACCTTTTACTGAAATTGAACTTGAACATGAACATGATCCTGAACTTCCACTTGATGATTCAATTCTACTTCCTGATTCAATTATGACTTCGGTGTCTTCACATAAATTCACTTTATTTCCCGAGTCATTATTGAATCCAGTACCCATCCATTGTGAAATTGAATCACCAATCTTCCTTGATGATCATGTTGAACTTGACCAATTCATTGCTTTTGAAAATCCCATTGATAAATTGGCAAGTTCTCATTTTTGTGGAATTAAATTACATGAGGAATGTGATCTTGAACCCCAACTTCTTGATTCAATTCTTTTTTCTGATTCAATAATGACTCCGGTATCTTTACCTGACATCAATCTTTTCCCGAAGTCAACTTTGAATCCTGTCCCAATTCATAATGAAATTGAATCACCCATCCTTGAGGATCATCTTGAACTTGACCAATTATACACTTCTGAAAATCCCATTGACAAATTGGCAAGTTCTTCATTTTTTGATATTGAATTCAATGTGGAATGTGACTTTGACCCTCAAGTTTGTGATTTAGTTCAAATACCTGAATCATTATTGACTCCTGTATTGTTACCCAATTTGAGTAACATTTTAGAGTCAGTTTTGATTCCCAACCCTCCTGAACTTGAATCACTAATCTTAGATAGTCACATTCCATCTGGGGGAAATGATTGTGGATTTGAGCTTCATTTTCTTGACTTGGACCCAATTCATGAACTCACTTCGACTCCTGAACCTTTACTTGATTTCAGTCACCTTCCTGAGTCAGTGTTAGTCCATCCCAAGTCCAAGTCGACCATTCTATCATTTCATAATCCATTCTGGGACAAGGATCTTGATAAATTTGACTCTGAAATTATTTTAGAAATTTGGAAATTAGATGGGGACATGTACTTAATAAAAATCTTCCATGGATTTATCTTTTTAGTGGGTCATATTCATTATATTTCTGGTGGGTTCCTCAAAACCCAACGTAATAATGATTGGGCCATGTTTCGTGGACCAATCAGACCACCACCAGAACCACCACCTTAAGGTAATTTTTTTTTCCTTCCCTCTCTATTTGTTTCATGCATACATACATCACGATGCATTTAGGACAATGTATGAAATAAGTGTGGGGGAGGGTTTACTAACTTAGAGTTTTTAGATTTTCTTTCTTTTACACTTCTTTTAGAAATTAATAATTAAAAATAAAAAAAAATGAGGAGGGATTTTTATGCTTAAAGGAGTTTCTACACTTTCCAAATTCAAAATCTTTCTAAATTCCTAGGTTTCCTCATATTCCAAGTCCCTAGGGTCAAAGTTATTTTTAAAACTTTCAAAATCCCTAGGGTAAATTCGTTTTTAACCTAGGGATAGAAGTGGGATTCTAAAGTTCTCTTCCTTCTATAAATAGCCCCTCTTCCACACATTTCCTCCCTCACACGAGAAAAATCTCCTCAGATCTGTAAAATTCTCTCAAAGCGCCGCCTCGGCAAATTTTCACTTCATCAGAACCTCCCTGTTTGCCGCGTTCCCGCGACTCCAGCCGCGCCTCTGCGGCTTTCCTGCAGCATCCTGAGCGCCGCCAGAGTCTGCTCCGATCGATTTCACAAGCTTTCGGTCGATCTGGTGCTACCTCCTCATTCAGACCTTCCTGAACCCACTGCAGAGATCAAATTTCTTCCCCCCACGAATTCCGGGGGCGGTTCGAATTCCAAATCTTTCCTTTTTATTGCTTTTTGATCTTGATTCATATCATGGCACCATCTATTTTTATTGAGAAAGACTTTGGGCGGATTTTATGTGATGTGAATGGATATGGGCATGTATTTTTAGAGAGAATTAGGGCAAGGAATTGGTATTCACTAGTGTACGACAACACTGAGACCGATGCATTTTATTGTCCCGAACTTGTGACAATGTTTTACACTCATCTTGACCAAGCATCGATTGATCCACACATGTACCAGTTCACTGTACACATGCCCACAGGAGACCTACTTGTCACGCTTCCTCTTCTTGAGGAAGTCACTTCTGTCCCATCCATCACACAACACAGCGAGCCTCTCCCGCTTATAGATTACATGACTGTTATGGGGGCTCGTTGTACTGAGCAGGATCGTGGGCTGAAGGCTAGCACCATGTTTAGAAATGTTCATTGCGTTGGACGTTGGATCCAACGCAATATTTTAGGGCTAGACCACACCTCCACATTCAACAGGCCTGTGTTGCAAATTATACATGATTTAATGACTCGTCAACACACAGTTTGTTTGAATAAAGTCATCTTCCACGCACTCATAGCCAATTCCTCACGTACACGTGGTGCCAAATACTCCCATCCCATATTGATTACACGTTTGTGTAGGACTTTCCTACCAGCTGATGTATTTGATTCATTCGACCGAGTGTTTGTTGCACCCGAGAGACCTACCAGTTCGTATAATAGTTGTTTGCATGCAGTCTGGACACCTACTGTCAAGCCCGAGGATGTACCGTAGAGTCCTCCTCTGAAGAGAGTTTTGAGGAAGAAGATGAACCTGAGTTTTGGAGGCAGGACCCCCCACATGATACACATGCCTTCATGTCCTCCATCTGGAAGGGCATGAAGAAGATTTTTAGAGGGCAAGTGAGACTGAGGAAAAAGGTAGAGGAGCAATCCTCTAGGTTAGATAACATTGAGGCGACACTGAGGAGATCACAGTCGGCTGGACCTAGTACCACCGCGGGTCCAAAGCGACAGAGGGGGTAGTTTCTTACCTTTTACCTATTTCATGCATTATTTTTTTTTATCTTGCATATATTGAGGACAATGCATGAGATAGTTATGGGGGGTATGTACTAACATAGGATTTTTTATTTTCTTTATAGGCTTTTTTATTTTTTAGGATTTTTATTTTTCTTTTTAGGTCTTCCATTTTCTTTTAGATTTTATTTTTGTTATAGAATTTCCACTTTCTTTTAGATTTTACCTTTTCTTTTAGAAATAAAAAAATAATAATAAAAAAATAAATAAAATAAAAAAAACTTTTTGAAATAAGAGACAAAGTTTAGATCTATTTTTAAAAAAATTAAGATGTATCTTAGAAATTAAGAAAGCCTTAATTATGACATCTTAAACCTAGTTGAAATAATAGATCTTGTTTGAAATTATAGGCTAAGTAAGAAAAATTGGTGAGATATTTTTATCTTGAATTTTTTGCCTTAGATAATATGCACTTTACACTTACACATTTCTTGGGATGGAGACAAAGACCAAAAATGCCATATAAATAAATAAATATATATATATATATATATATATATATATATAAAACATCACCTATTAAGCTGGAAAATTGTGCCTCAAGAAGCATGATTATTCACACCTAACGGTGGTAAAGAAAATAAATAATCCCCTTTAGTTTTGTGGCCTTTTTTACTCGAGACCTTAAACCCGAGGGATGTTTTCTCATCTGGTGCCCTAAGACCGTCTGGTTTGGGAGTCATCGGTTAAAGGCTCGTTACAAGGGTAAACTAGAAAGCCTAAACTAAGGGAAGAAAAAGCAGAAAAATATATATATATAAATAAATGGCTTGATGGTTGGAGTTGAAATCCCAGAAATTTTCACTGAACACGGTGTGCATATTATCTAGGTTTTATGAAAGATAAAATATTCAATCTAATTTTGAATTCTTACCTTAATTGAAGACAAGATCTTGCATAGAGACTAAGTTTAAGAAAGAATGATTATAGGTGGACTTATGACCTAAGATCACTTATATTTTTGCAAAAATAGTTCGAAAACATGTCTCTTGTTCAAAATGCATTTTCAAAACACTAACATTTGTTTTCTTTCTTTATGGATTTTGTGGGTGTAATCCGCTGAAAACCCTCAGGAGACAACACTCCTCCTCTAGGGTAACCTAGAGGTTTAACGGCTTGTTGCACACGCTCAGTGCAATCGCGTCACCTGCGAAAGTGGTGTAATAAAATTGGTAGTATAGTTTTTCTTTTTCTTTGTTTTGCTCGGGACGAGCAAAAGAATAAGTGTGGGGGTGTGATTGATACACAATATTGCATATTTTACCACATAATCCCCATGCATATTGCAAATAAATATATGATTTTTACTCATCTTCTCTATATATTTGCAGGTCCACACTCAAATGAGAGAAAGCCCAATAATCACTTTAATTAGCAATAATTAAAGGGATTAAATCCAAGATTAAAATAAAGCCCAAGATTTGAAATCAGAATCCAAAGAGATCCGCGCGCCAATTGAAGATTCTAGAAGGCCACGTGGATAACAACCTCTCAACCAACCTGCAACAGAAATCTGTTTTCCAACAGAATCCGTTTTGCCGCGCCCTTGCCGCGCGCCCGCGGCAGATCTGGGTTTGTTGAGATCCGGATTTTGCGCCAACAGAAAGGGGTCTTGAAGCTTCTCTCTCAGCCTATAAATATCTGCACCTGACCTGCGAGCAAAGGATGAACAGAGAAGAGAGGAGAAATTGTTAGTTGTTGTAATTTCCATAGGTTTTCTCTAGGTTTTAGTTCTTTAGTCCCTCTTCTTTTTCCCTAGAAATCATTGCAAGAGAGAGTTGTAAGAGAGAGAGAGCTTGTGTAATCAAGGAGTGACAACTTGAAGCAATGCAAGGATTCATCCATTCTCTTCATCTCTACTTGAGCTTGGTTCTAGTTTAATTGCTTTCTTTACTTGCTTTCTTTACTTTCTTGCGATTTACTTCATGCTTTGCTTTTCTTCATTAATGGCTTGTAGCTAAATTTTCTACCATGTACTAGCTAACCACTAGCCTTGCCATCTTCACTAACTCATGGGTGATTGCTTTATTTTATCTTGCAAGTTGGATGGTCTTCTCTTCTCCGATGGGAAAAACCACCCGTCATCCAAGTGAAAAAGTAATTAGATCAACACGCAAGACAAACCTACGCCGATGAAATCAACATGAGGCACGCCTTCACTATCACGGAGTTTAGTAAGTATTGGTAAGGTAGTAAGGTAAGCTAGTCATGGTTTGCTTCTTCAAGTTCACTTTCTTTTAGTTGTTAGTCCAAATCCAATCTTGATCTTGATTTCTTTTTACATTTTCCACCATGAATATATCCATCCATCCTTTCATTTCATTTCCCATTTGTTTTTATTCTTTTAAGCATAGAAGAATTCTCGTTTTACATCTTCACTACGGTCCGTAACGCTTCCATCGATAGCTCTCCCTGAGAATCGACTCGGTATAGCTCTATGCTATAACGGAGATAGGAAAGGGTATATCAATCATCTTTCATACATTTGTGGAGTGACCTAAGCACTAGAGGTTGTTTCTAAACCTTATCTCCTTAATTGAATACATATATTTGTGCTCTTTTACACTTCATAATACGACACCTTTCCCGTCTAATCAGCTACTATTGTGGAGAAACTCCCACCTGCGTGGAGGGATTTCAAGAACTACTTGAAGCACAAGCGAAAGGAGCTGAAGTTGAAAGATCTCATTGTGAGGATTCGAATTGAGGAGGACAACTGAAAGTCCGAGAAAAGGAGTTGTAAGAACTCCTATGAAGCCAAGGCCAATGTGATCGAAGGCTCAAAGGAGAAAGCGTCTACTTCCAAAGACTTAAAGTGGAAGAGGACTGCCCAAGGGTACAAAGGCAAGGTCCAACAAGGGAAGAACATGCGCTTCAAGGGAACTTGCTATATTTGTAACAAAGAGGGGCATAAGGTGAATGAATATCGCAACGGTCTCAAAAATAACAAGAAGAACCATCCACAGACAAACCTGACCGACCATGCGTCGCCAAGCCTTTCAGCTGTGGTGTCAAAAGTAAATCTGACAACCAACAATAAGGATTGGTGGGTAGACACTTGGGCTACTAGGCACATCTGCTCTGAGAAATTATCATTCTCTGAATATCAAAACTAGAGCAAGATGAGCAACTCTTCATGGAAAACTCAGCCGTCGCCAAGGTTGAGGGAAAAGGAAAGGTCATCCTGAAGTGGACATCTGGGAAAAAGCTTACTCTGAACGATGTGCTACATAATCTAGATATCCTCAAGAATCTGATCTCTGAATCCATACTTAGTAAGAAAGGATTTAGAATGGTTTTCGAATCAGATAAATTTGTACTTACTAAGGGTGGGATGTTTGTGGGTAAGGGTTATCTTATTGATGGCCTTTTTAAGGCCAATGTTGCAGTTGTGAACAAAAAAACTGTGTATTTGTACCCTAAGCTTATAAATAAAGAAAAAAAATTTATTTATTTGCTTGAGTCTCCTATTTTATGGCATGATAGATTAGGGCATGTAAATTACAAGTCTTTAAATAACTTGTCTAATCTAGGATATATTCCTAAACTCAAGTTGAAAGAAATTCGCCAATGTGAGATTTGTGTTGAGGCCAAGTTCGCTAAAGATTCATTTTACTCAATTGATCGAAATACAGAACCTTTAGGGTTTATTTATAGCGATTTGTGTGACTTGAAATTTACGCCAATTAGAGGTAGGAAAAAGTATTTTATTACTTTTATTAATGACTGTACAAGATACTGTTATGTGTATCTTCTAAACAGTAAGGATGAGGCAATGAGTATGTTTATAACGTATAAAGCCGAAGTTGAGAATCAACTCAACAAGAATATCAAGATTTTAAAATCCGATCGAGACAGAAAGATGGATCAAATGATTTTAGTAAATTATGTGCTAAATTTGGTATAATTCATCAAACTACATCACCATATACTCCTCAGCAAAATAGAATTGTTGAACGGAAGAACAGAACTTTGAAGGAGATGGTCAATTCCATGCTCGTAAGTTCTAGAGTTCCACAGAACTTGTGGGGGAAGCTCTATTAACTACAAATTATATTCTAAACAGAGTACCCCACTAGAAACTTGCTCTTATACCATTTGAGTTATGGCATGGAAGGACACCTCCTACCATTACCTCAAAATGTGGGGGTTCCTTGCAAAGGTACTAGTACCATTACCAAAAGATTAAGTTAGGAGCAAGAACTATGGATTGCATATCATAGGCTATACCTTGAATAGTAGTGCCTACAGATTTCTGTTCATAAATCAGAAATACCAAATGTTAATGTAAATATGATTATCGAATGTAGAGATGTTGTATTCTTTGAAGACATATTTTCATACAAACGGAAAACAGATAAGACTTCTGAAAAAAGTACACATGAGATGGCGTTCAGGGACGAAAGCCCGAGTAACCGATTGTTAATGCGGAAATTGAACCAAGAAAAAATCAGAGATCTAGAATCTCAAAAATTTTTGGTCCAGATTTTATAGCATATGCTATTGAAAGCGAATCTCAAATATTTAAAGAGGCTATGTCTACCCTAGAAGCACAAATGTGGAAAGAAACTATAAATAGCGAAATAGAATCCATACCAAGTAATCATATTTGGCAATTGGCAAACTTGCCTCCTTGTAGTAAACCAATTGGGTGCAAGTAGATTTTCAAAAGAAAATTAGACCCCGATAGATCTATCGATAAGTACAAGGCTAGATTAGTAGCCAAGGGCTATCGACAAAAGGAAAAACTTGACTACTTCGATACTTATTCACCAGTAACAAGAATAACCTCTATTCAGATGTTGATTGCAATTGCAGTATTGTATAACTTAGATATCCATCAAATGGATGTCAAGACTGGATGAATTAAATGAAAAAATATATATGGAGCAACCTGAAGGATTTATAGTCAAGGGCCAAGAACACAAAGTGTGTAAATTGGTAAAATCCTTATACGGTCTAAAGCAGGCTCCAAAACAATGGCATAAGAAATTGATAGTGTCATGATCAAAGATGAATTCACTATAAATGAATGCGATAACTGTGTTTACACTAAAACAGTTAGAAATGCATGTATCATTTCTTGTTTTTATGTAGACGACATGTTGATACTTGGGACTAATATTTAAATTATTAAGTTCACTAAAAGAATGTCATCCAACAGTTTTGACATGAAAGATATGGGGGTTGCTGATGTAATTTTAGGAATTAAAATCACAAGAATACCAGATAAAATCAGTCTATCTCAATCTCATTACATGGATAAGATGATAGAAAGATTCAAGGATCATAGGATAAAAGAGAATTCAAATCCTTTTCTCCCGCACATCCACCTTCGTAAAAATACAAGAACTGGTGTACGCCAGTTGGAGTATTCTCTGATTATCGGAAGTGTAATGTTTAATGAATTGCACTAGACCCGATATTGCTTATGCTGTAAGCAAGTTAAGCAAATACGCTAGTAACCCTGGTGATGATCATTGGACTGCTCTACTACGAGTATTAGGTTACATATCACATACAAAGGAATATGATTTAAGATATAGACAGTATCCACCTGCACTTGAAGGATACAGTGATGCAAATTGGATTGCAGATTCTGAGGAATCAAAATCAACTAGCAGGTACATATTTACTCTAGGAGGAGCAGCGGTATCTTGAAAATCTTTCAAACAAACATATATTGCCCATTCCACAATGGAATCAGAATTCATAGTCTTAGATAAGGCCGGAGAAGAAGCAGAATGACTTCGACAATTTTTGAAAGAAATACGATTATGGCCAAAACTAGTGCCCGGTATATGCATTCTGCGATAATCAAGCAGCTATATGTAGGGCACAAAATTTTATATAACGGTAAGTCTAGACATATTTGTCGTAAACATAATACCGTTAAGCAATTGCTCTCAAATGGAATTATCTCTATTGACTTTGTATCGTCAAAAGATAATTTAGCAGATCCGCTTACCAAAGGTTTAAGTAGAGAACGTATAAACTATGCATCGAGGGGAATGGGTCTAAAAGCCTAACCTTACCAAGTCAGCTTAATGAAAACCTCACTTAGCGACTTGAGATCCCACAGACTAAGTTCAAGAGGAAAAACTAGTTATGATTAACTCAGTAAGTAAGCACTTAGGAGCTTAACTCCAATCCATTTCTAAGGTGCACACAAGTGCTTTCTACAAGTGGATTAAGGATAAGCTTAACGCTTTTAATAGTTCCTATATTTTTTTATTAAAACAAGTGGAGTAGAGTAGACTACTCTGAATAGGACGATCACCTATGTGAGTATAGAGCTGGGTCGACTCTTTGAAAATTTCTATGGAGGCTGTTATTCCCTAATGATACTCTCTGAAACTACGAATGTCCAGGAGCAAAATGGACACAACTGAGAACCAAAGTTTATTTGGAAAGTTATTGTGTGAAGCTTGTTGACTTGGCTTACACTAACAGCTAACAGTTCAAGACTTAGTTCACTGATTAGCCAATAAGTCCGATAAAGCTTTCGCTATGGAGAGTTCAAGACCTAATTCACCTATCCTAATGCAGTTTCTGTTCTAAAGTACCTTTCACTATAGAGTCAGTCTCTTTGTGTGTCAATTCCTTGAATCTCCATTCATTGTGGAGGATTGTTGGGAAATATGAAGAATTAAATGTGAATCTTTGAGTTGAATTACGGCAAAATCTGTTGATAGAATTAATTGGATAATGGTTGGAGTGTGTTCTCCTTCCATTGGGGTGAAAGTGATATATTCACATGTTCAATTCTGACTTCGAATAAATGAGATATTCGAGTCTAAAGTTTGCCTAATTCAAAAGTCAAAAGGGGACTAAAGCTAGCTAAAAGCATTTAGTCCCACATTGACCATGGGATGGAAGTTTGAAGTGTTTAAATGGAGAAAAATAGGAACAAAGGGTGTGCCCTTTGGGTACTTGGAGTTTTCGCGCGCGATTAGGGAAAAACCATGCCCGCCCGCCCGCACGCCGCCGCCGGTGGCAGCGATTGTCGGCCGGCACCGGCGCTGGGTGTCGGGAGCCGGCTCGGATTCGGGTTTGAGTTTCCTACCCGGTCTTATTCTTTTTGAACCGGACTCATGGGTATGGGTTACAGCGGATCGCACCCGCTCCGCTATCCCGGCCCGCAACAGCGCAACGACTGATAGGAAATCGCCGTGAACCGTTAGGTTGGGCGGTTTCTGTCTGAAACGAACCGTTGTAATGGTTCAGACCGAACCATTGCAACCGTTCGGACAGATTTGCCCCTCCCGAAGAGCTATAAATTGCACTCCTTTTCTCTCATTTTAAAACACAGAAAAAAAAAACACAAAACAAATTTCTCTTCCTTCTTCTGCATTCTAAAGTGAAAGTTGATTGAGCTTTTAACCTGCACAAAAATACAGAATTTTAGAGATACAAAATAGAAATGCAAGGAGCTCAATTCTACCGCAATAGCAAGTGGCTATGCGGGTCGTGATCCACAAGGAGGGACTAGCGATGGAAGCTTTTTAGTAAGTTCTCTTTTAGGCTACAAAGTATGGTTAAAATTCTTCTTTTGTTCTTTAAAAGAAAAGTAAAAAATAGAGTTAAAGTCAAGTTAGAAAGAAAGTGGCAGAATGAGAAGGTGGAGAAACTAGAAATGATATGTACAAAGAAATAGAAAAGGAGTGATAAAAGAAGTGGTAGATTGTGGTGTTCTAAACTAAAGAATTAAAAGAAAAGAAAGAAAAGATTAAAGAATACTTACCTCCTCTGGTTGATGACTTACCTGGAACCCTTACATGTTCTACCTTACTTCGGAGGCGTTCAGCGCATAAACCATAAGATTGAGCTCAGTCCCTATTCGCATTACATCATCAAGACGAATAAGAATGAAATGATACAGAGTCTTGAGGAGGAGAACATCATCATGAAATTGAAAATCACCTAGAGGGGGGGTGAATAGGTGATTATGCTAATCTAATGAACTTAATGCGGAATTTAAAAACTAATTGCAATAAACAAGAGATGCACACTCAAACAAGCCAAGCAATTATGAATGAACAATATGAATTGATGCAAGGCACTAAGTAAAGAGAGAGAGAGAGAGAGAGAGCCAAGGGATCAAGCGCAAACAACAAGATATGTTTCGAGGTTCGAGCACCCAGCTCTACATCCCCGCCTTCACCCAGAAGGATTTAAGTCCACTAGCTTGTCCACAAAGGACTCCCACAAAGGTAACCTCCACCGAGGATTTGGGGCAATAACAATTACAAGGAGTACCCAACTCCTCTCCTTACAAACACAACCTCCTCCTTGAGGCACAACTCCAAGCCAACAACAATCACCTCACAACTTGAGGGATTAGCACAAACCAATACAAGGATCACCTCACAACTTGAGGGATACAACCCAAAGGCACAAAGCCAAGAAAAGATTGGGTTTACAACTTGGTGATCTAAACAACAACCACAAACAATCTCTTTCTCCCACACAAAGATCCTATAGAATAAGAAAGTAGATGTAGCTCAAGTGTGGAGAAAACAATGGAATGGAAATCAAAATCACAAAGAAAATCCTTGGGAAAAACTGAAACCAAGATATAGAAGTTGAATCAAAACTCTTTTCCCAAAAACACTTTTCTTTGATATTCCAAACCCTAGCAAAAACACCAAAAAGATTGTTCAATTTAAATCCAAAAACTTCCTTTTGATTGCTGTGAAAACACCAGAGAGTAAGGAAAAATTCGCACAAAAATCTTATGGAAAACTGGCCATTAATGGGGTATTTATAGCCCCAAGAAAAATATAGCCGTTGGCAGCCAAATCTGCCAAAAATGGCCTACCGGTCGACCGTGCGGTCGACCGGCCAACGGTCATATTTTGACCGTTGCCAGCTACCGGTCGACCGTCCGGTCGACCGAAACAAACAGAGAGTTATCTGCATGCAGTCGGTCGCCCGTGCGGTCGACCGGACCATGTGGCAGCTAGCGTGCACGTATCTGTGCACGTCGGTCGACTGATACGGTCGACCGGCTACTTGGTGCGGTCGACCGTATGGGTCGACCGACCTAGCCTGGCAGAGACTGTTCTAGTCAGCAAAAACATGGAATTTTTAATCCTAAAAATTCCCATTAAATCTCTAAAAATTCACAAAAATTGTTTTATCATTTTTCATTGAAATACAAACTTGTGTTAAAAAGTTTAACACAAATCTCAAACATTTTGAACTATTTTTGTGTTATAGAAATTTTGCCAAAAACCAAAACTGTATTTTCTAAAACTTGGATTTTTGAATAGAAAATACGTTTTGTCCAAAACTCATCCAAATACAAAAACATGATATTTAAACAACATTTAGGCATGATGTATATGGATATAAGCCTATATACATGAAACATATATATATATCTATGTTTTTGACATTAATTCCAAAATATGTTTTGTTAAAAATACCAAAACATAAAACACATGAATAAGTGAGTCAAAACTAAGTTTGTCTAGGAAGTTAAGCATGCATGTATATAGAACAATTCTAATATACATTAAATCATGTAAACTTGTTTTGAATCTATCTATTCATGCAAACCAAGATCGGTTAAACCTAAAACTGAAAAACCGAAAATCAATATTCAAAACATGAAACGTGTGTGTTGTGAACTTGAGCATATCATACTATTCTAATTTTTACAATTTGGATCTAAACACAAAACTAAACTATGGTACCGAAGTCTTCTTGTAGAGCGCAATCTCCAAGCCGACTCGATTCATAACTCTTTGATCCACCGAGCAAGTGCTATATATATGATCTTTGACGATCGGGCTCTTGAATCAACATGTGAAAGCTTCCAAATCATCTTGTTGAAGCTAATCACCTACCAATAACTTGATTAATGATCTGAAACTAAAATCACAAGATTAGTAGTATACATAACTACATGAGTTAATCATCATCAAAACTAGAGTGGAAAGCCTTTGGGCCAACAATCTCCCCCTTTTTGATGATGACAAAACTCATGGAGTTATATATGCATGGATCAAAGTTAAGTTTCAAAGAAGCTCCCCCTTAACTCATGCATAAACAAATAAACATAAATATGCAATGAATGACAATGCATAATCATGCATAAGTAATAAATGGCTCTAGATACTAATGAAATGTTTAAAAACAAAACATGCTCTAGATACCAATTAAAATTAAACTAAATTAAACTTAATATATGCAAAACACAAATATGCATATATAAACCACAATCTTTCTCCCCCTTTTTGTCAATCATCAACAAAGGGGTAAAAACCAAAACAAAATAAAATCTTCTCACCCTTTTTAATATAAAGAATCAATCATCAATAAAGGGTAAAAGCAAAACTAAATCAAAAAATTTTTCTCCCCCTTTTTGTCTATAACAAAAACAAAACCAATTAAGGGTGACAATCAATTAAGGTACCAATTGAAAATATGTCAAAGAATAGCATCTTGATACCAATTGAAAGGAAACAAACAAAAAAATATTGATACCAATTTTAAGCAAAACACATGACAATCTTGATACTAATTTGAAATTAAACATAATGAATTTTGAATGTCTAAACAAAAATTTTGATACCAATTGTAAATGTTTTTCATTTTGAACATATGATACCAAATTTAAATTTTCAATCATAAAGTATGGGAGTGGAAAACAAATACCAATTGAAAGATGAAATACAATTTTTCTCCCCCTTTATGAAATACCAACTAAAACAATGCGTAGGCTTGATACCAATTTAAAAGTAATCAATTGAAACAAAATTGAAACTCAAGTTTAGCATAAACACAAATATATATATGTATGGAAAATAGATACCAATTGAAATTGATATTCTTGGAATTGAAAACTAATACTATGTGTTATATGAATGTATGCTTTCAATTCACTTACATAAAACAATTCATGAGTATACAAGAGGATCAAAATTGATACCAATTAAAAGAATTTCATTGATACCAATTGAAATAACAATAAGATCAAGTGTATCTCATATAACTACCACCCAATCATGGTTCAAGTTTTAAATGATTTTCATTTTAAAGCATACATGAACATGATCTCCCATCCATCCTCCCATGGAAGGTAGGGGTTTTCAAAAATAGGTTTAAAAATAGAGTACGTTTGAAAATCTCTACCATAAGAAGAATACGAACTAGTTAAATGGGAAATCTTGTTAACTAGTACGAAATCCTTCAAGTAAGGAATAAAACAAAATTGTTTTTCATGAAACACATGTAATTCACATGATCACTAAACACTCAAAATCCATAAAGCCCATATCATAGTCTCATAAAAACAGATCATGAGTAAACTAATAAAGTGAGTGAACAAGTGTTATGTGACACATACAATCATGAAAATATTCAATTTAGCTCATGTGAAATTCCTTTAAAATATAAAGACATGAGAAACTAGATTTTCATTACAAATTGAAATTACCTAAAAACATGAAAATCATCAAAACGATTTGAATCTCAAGGTATATGTATGTTATGTACAAACTAAAGTATACATACATATCCTAAACACAACGAGTCCACAAAGATATATGCATGAAGGCACGTGGCTCAAAGGATGTATATGTATAACAATAATTTGGATAAAATAGACATATATGTTGGCCCAAAGGCCTTCCACCCTAGTTTTGTTGATGATTAACTCATGTAGTTATGTTTACTAATAATCTTGTGTTGTTTAAGTTTCAGATCATTAACCAAGATATTAGTTGGTGATTAGCTTCAACAAGGCGTTTAGAAGCTTTTCATGTTGATTCCAGGGCCAAAGCGTCAAGATCACACATTGTCTAGCCCATGGATGGAGTTTTGGAGCAAGTCAACTTGAAGATGAAGATCATCAAGAAGACTTAGGTATCCATAGTTTAGTTAGTGTGTTTAGATCTAATTTGTAAAGTTTAGTATAGTTGATATGCTCAAGTGCACAACACACACGTTTCATGATTTTGATTTTGTTTTTCATGGATAGTAGATCAAAACAAGTTTACTTTATTTCTATGTATATTAGATATGTTCTAGATATACATACATGCTTTAAAAGTTGCTAGACAAACTTATTTTGACTATCCTATTCATGTTTTGGAAAAATCAAGTTTGACAAAAATACAAGTTTTGTTTTTGATAAAATTTGCAAGACTCAAAAATGAATTGAATATGTTGATACATGTCTTGAAACTTTTATCACTTGTTTGAGTTTTGATATAAAATGATAAAAAATATTTTTGGTGATTTTTAGAAGTATTAAAAGATTTTTATAAAATATTTTTCTCAAGTTTTCTGACCCAGTTTTTAGTTCCAGACTCAACCAGTCGACTAAGCCAGGTTATTAGTCGACTTGGCTGATGTCCGGTCGACCGGGCCGGTCGACCGGACGTGCACAGATCTGTGCACGTTTGGAGTCACTGGGACGGTCGACCGAGCCGGTCGACCGGGTCTGAGAGCTCTGCTCTCGGGTTGTTTGGGTCGACCGTGCCGGTCGACCGGGATGAGAGCTCTGCTCTCTGTTTGTTTGGGTCGACCGGGCCGGTCGACCGCTGTTGCCAACGGTCATATTTCTGACCGTTGGCGGTCGACCGGGCCGGTCGACCATTGCCTGTTAGAGCTGCCAGCTCAGCTCTAACGGCTAGTTTTATATTGGGCCTATATTAACCCCATCTCTTTGGGGATTTTGGCCAAGTTTTTTAAGAGGAAAAATTCCAGTTTTCTGAGGTATTTAAAAGAGTTTTAAAAAGAGTTTGTGGGCTTTAAAACTTCTCATCTTCATTATTTTGGTTTTTGGAAAATCAAAGAAAACTAGGTTTTGGGATTTTGATTTGATCTTGCATTTTCTATCTTATACAAGAGACTTCCCAATTAGTTTTTCTTTGTTGCTTGTTTCCAAAAACACCTAGTTTTCCACACTTGAGCTATCACCTATCCTAATCTTTTTAGGATCTTTGTTTTGTGGAAAGAGAAAAGAAAAGAGAGAGTTTGAGGTTGTTGTTGTAACCTCTAAGTTGTACACCCTTATTCTGGTTATATCCCTCTTCGGTAGAGGTGATCGGGTGATTGGTTTGTATCCTTCAAGTGTGAGGTGATTGAGATTGGTTGTGAGCCTCTTCGGTAGAGGTGTTGTTGTGGTTGTTTTTTGGCTACGGGCCTACCCCTCGGTTGTGAGGTGGTTGTTTGAGAGAGGAGTTAGGTACTCCATTGTTGTACAAATCCTTCTCGGTGAAGGTTCCCTCGGTGGGAGTCCTCGGTGGACGGTATAGTGGATTGGAAATCCTACACGTGGTGTAGGCGGGGATGTAGAGCAAGGGTGCTCGAACCTCGAAACATATCTTTGTGTTTGGTTTGATCCACTTGTCTCTAAACTCTCTCTCTTTACATTTGTGCAAAGCATCATACTTCATTCATATCATATTTGCTTGGTTGAGCATAATTCATCTTGTCATATCAAATTTATTTGCTTGTGTTGTGCCTTGCATAATCCATATTGCTATATCCTTGATTGCTTGGCTTGATTGTGTGTGCACATTGCTTAGATTGCTTGTGTGTGTGTGTGCCCAACTTATACTCATCCAACAAGAGCTTCACATAGCGCCTCAACCCATTTCAAGGGGAATCAAGGGGAGTTAGTCCAGAGCCTCGCAAGGGAAATTCGGCTACACTTGTTGTATTGTATTAGTTTGTGCATAATTTGCATTAGCTTCCGCATTTAACGCACTTAGTTTTGCATTAAGTTTTAGATTAGCACTAACACCTATTCACCCCCCCTCTAGGTGTTTTTCAATATACATGAAGTTGAAACACATGATCATAGAAACATATTCAAAATGAGGAATACAAGTTAGAATGCATGAATCATCAAAACTAGACTATACTAGCACATTTAATGGGTACAAATAGGCATTCAAGCACAAACATAAAAGATTTACTTGTGGCCCATTCTATGTACAAGTATAAATCCTAGTTTTCATGAAAACTAACATTTAAACGTATATTCAAATCAAGAAGCATAAAACGACACATAAATTAACATGATAGACATAAAAATGATCATGAAGAAAATCCACATGCTATTAGAATCATGAAATACATAATAGCTAAACGATGGTGAGAACACAACAAATGGGTCTATCTAAACATGGGTGATCTCAAAAGGCTATACATGCATTTCAAAGATCTAATAATCAAGGCATTTAACATACTAAACAAAATATCATAAACATCCATATGATCATTATGTATATGCATGTGCATTAGATCTAGTGCGTACATATTAGTTTAAACAAGGTGAGAACACTAAATATAAATCCATATAAAACATGGGTGTCTCAAGTAACTAAACATGTATAGTACTAATCTAATCAACATGACATAAGCATAATGAACAATAAAACAAGACATGCTATAAATTGATGAACATGAAAAAGTATGTAAATAAAAACGGGAGTTAGAGAATGATACCAAAACCGATGAAGGCACCTCTCTAGTTCTCCAAACCAATGGTGGTCCTCCTCCACCAAACTCCCCTTGAAAGTGATGCATCCAAATTTGTTTTCTTTTAGGCATGGAACGCATCCACTCCAAGGCACCGCAACTCTCACGTGACGCGAGAGCCCACACCTACATCAAAAATTTTAGGGGTGATCTTTGGTACCCATTTTCTTTTGGGTCCATAGGGGTTAGTATCTTTCCTAACCCAAACAAGATTATTTGCTAAATTTTCAATATGTAAACGATCATAGCAAAATCTAGCAAGGTGGCCTTTTCGACCACAATGTGTACAAGTGTACACATTAGCATACATGTTATGGTTGTGTCCGTGATGACCATGTGTATGCCGTGATGGGTGTACATATAAGAATGGAACTTGTTTCTTACGAACCAAGGTTTCCAAGCGTGTATGATTCAAAGTACATTGGCTCAAAGTGGAGCCCAAACATTCAACACTTTTCTTCAAAACATTTATATCTTTTTCAATACTTGAAGATAAAGTGGAGCATGCAATAGGAGTGCTAGAACAAGAAGCCATACTAGCATGACAAACATGAGAATCTATATCAATTTTTAAAGATTCATTTTTCTTTAAAACCAAATCCAATTCTTTAGTTATGAAATCAATTTCATTTTTCAAAACAAGGTTATCTTTTAAAACAAAATCCAATTTAGAAGATAAAACTCATTGTTTTTCACAACATCATCACAATCATTTTTACTTTTCAAAACATCAATCTCTTCTAGGGTAAGGTCTAGTTGAGATCTTAGTGAGTCACGTTCACTAGTAATCTCTTCCTTCTCTTGCAAAACCGATTCAAAAGTTGAGCACAAATCCTTCATTTCTTCTTTTAGTTCAAGATTATTCTTTTTCAAAAGATTATGTTCTTCCAAAAAAATTTCAAGCTTTGTGGCAAGTTCCATATTTAAGGTTTGAGCTTCTAAACAACCATCGCAATAGGAACTAGAGCAATCATCTAGTTGAGAATCCGATTGTACCTCAAGGGAGTCTTTCCCTTGGACCATGAGGCAATGCTCGTCGGACTTGTCTCTCCTAAATCTCCTCAACTTGTTGATAATCACGGGTAGCTCGGGAGACGTCAATATACTCCAAACTGCAAAAGCCGAGTCATAACTATCAAACACATATAAAAGATCTTCATTAAGAGATGCTCTAAGTGTTTTAAGTGCTAATGCATTTGCCTTTTTATGCTTGCTACTATTAGGGAAGGATTCCATAGTGGAGGCTTGATAAACTAGATGTCCTAGGCTTTTTAAATGGCTACTCATATTGGCCTTCCAAACATCAAGTCTAAAAAAGTCAAACATAGGAGGACTATCCATGAGTGCAACTATATGTGTGCAAATGAAAATGCAAATGAAGATTAGCAAACCAAGATCTCACTCCTAGGTGGTTAAACCTAAATATCAGGAGCGGAGGCTCTGATACCAATTGAAAATCACCTAGGGGGGGTGAATAGGTGATTATGCTAATCTAATGAACTTAATGCGGAATTTAAAAACTAAATGCAATAAATAAGAGATGCACACTCAAACAAGTCAAGCAATTATGAATGAACAATATGAATTGATGCAAGGCACTAAGTAAAGAGAGAGAGAGAGCCAAGGGATCAAGCGCAAACAACAAGATATGTTTCGAGGTTCGAGCACCCAGCTCTACATCCCCGCCTTCACCCAGAAGGATTTTAAGTCCACTAGCTTGTCCACAAAGGACTCCCACAAAGGGAACCTCCACCGAGGATTTGGGGCATTAACAATTACAAGGAGTACCTAACTCCTCTCCTTACAAACACAACCTCCTCCTTGAGGGATAACTCCAAGCCAACAACAATCACCTCACAACTTGAGGGATTAGCACAAACCAATACAAGGATCACCTCACAACTTGAGGGATACAACTCAAAGGCACAAAGCCAAGAAAAGATTGGGTTTACAACTTGGTGGTCTAAACAACAACCACAAACAATCTCTTTCTCCCACACAAAGATCCTATAGAATAAGAAAGTAGATGTAGCTCAAGTGTGGAGAAAACAATGGAATGGAAATCAAAATCACAAAGAAAATCCTTGGGAAAAACTGAAACCAAGATATAGAAGTTGAATCAAAACTCTTTTCCCAAAAACCCTTTTCTTTGATATTCCAAACCCTAGCAAAAATACCAAAAAGATTGTTCAATTTAAATCCAAAAACTTCCTTTTGATTGCTGTGAAAACACCAGAGAGTAAGGAAAAATTCGCACAAAAAATCTTATGGAAAACTGGCCATTAATGGGGTATTTATAGCCCCAGAAAAATATAGCCGTTGGCAGCCAAATCTGCCAAAAATGGCCTACCGGTCGACCGTGCAGTCGACCGGCCAACGGTCATATTTTGACCGTTGCCAGCTACTGTCGACCGCCCGGTCGACCGAAACAAACAGAGAGTTGCCTGCATGCAGTCGGTCGCCCGTGCGGTCGACCGGACCATGTGGCAGCCAGCGTGCACGTATCCGTCCGCGTCGGTCGACTGATACGGTCGACCGGCTACTTGGTGCGGTCGACCGTATGGGTCGATCGACGTAGCCTGGCAGAGACTGTAACGGTCCCAGCTTTTAATAATCTCAAATGACACGAATGTCTATATTGATCAACAGATCATCGAATTAATCTCTAATATTCTTGAAAATTTGGCAGTATCTCCTTTGTAAATATTGATATATCCCAAATATACATTTCACGTCACAATAATTTCGGCCAACACCAGCCTACTTATCTCAAATCCACACATATAAGCCAAGGTCAACAATTGTCCACGCAGTCAATAAAAATATTTTGGCTCACAACGGCCCGTATTATTCAATAACAATTTCGGCTTGACATCGCCTACTTATGGAGAACATAACAACATGACTCTAAAGTTTCTATCTCGGCATCCATAGGCTTTCCAAATTTATAACTTTCAACTTCTCATGGGCTTAATATAGATAATACACTTCATATTGCTACAACCCAATAAAAGGTATCTAAAATGACAACTCGAAATGAAACTATTACAAGATTCCATATATGTATATGTACAAGGCGAATAATCTATCCCACGACCCACATGTAACATTTACAAACACAAGTGTTCCAAAATACAAGAGTTGGATATATACAGAATGAACCCTGCACAGCATAATCCTGATCCCTGCCTCCAAGCAACCTGCAATATCAATCTGTGGAAGGGTGAGCTCGACAGCTCAGTGAGTGAGGTAGGAATAATCAAGAAAAGATAATATCTCAACAAGGGTATGAATATGCACGCAATAAAAGGAATCTGAAACAGTAAGAGGACAAGAATCGGAGGCATCCGATAGTTTAATAACTCAAGGCCTCAGCCTCTACAATTTCTGAGGACGATCAGACTCTTATGATTGTACTCCCCAATTGCTTTCTTGGATTTTCATCTTTACGTGTGATAAGGTCTATGAGTTACATAAATACACTCTCTCGTCTTATGTGAACATAGTGTGTATTACTCACGTGCCTTGTATACCACGCTATAATCCACTAACCACCAGAGTTATGCCATAAACTTAGTTTATGCATTCAAATAACACTTGCATCACAAACCATAATTATATAACATAAATCATATCATATTTATCATAATGCAATAACGCATCACATTCTAAGTAATACACGGATTCACATACACACTTTTACCCAATAATTGGTATTCATTGTAATCAGCTAAACTTGTATTCTGATGGGTTCCTTGTCGTACACGATACACATCCAACATACCCTTAGTGTCACACACACACACATACACATTTGTATCACAATTACATTGTCATAAACGATACACCTCCAACATACCCCTAGTGTCACATACACACACACGTACACATATTTATATATATAGCACCGTCTTAGCACTCCGCCCGGCATACGGGTCCCTTCCTCCTAATATATACACATATTTATATATATAGCACCGTCTTCGCACTCCGCCCAGCATACGGGTCCCTTCCTCCTAATATATACACATATTTATATAGCACCGTCTTCGCACTCCGCCCAGCATACGGGTCCCTTCCTCCTAATATATACACATATTTATATATATAGCACCGTCTTCGCACTCCGCCCAGCATACGGGTCCCTTCCTCCTATCAATAAGGTATATATATACACATACTTCTAAATGCACACCATACCGGCACATTCAAATTCATAAGACTCATGTATAAAGCACATCATTTCCTTCACAAAAGCAATCATACTCACAATTAATGTTTATCTTGTTAGATTGCATCATTACAGGAATATTCACACCAATTAATTAATCAGAACATGCCACCCAATGTTAAGTACATAAATCAAGTGACATACACCCATCATATTCATATCAATCATAATGATTTCTACTCAGTGAGACACATGCTAATGCCCTTGTACACCATGTCTCAAAATTCTACATTAAATTGCAACATTTATTACACGAAAATTGTGTTCAGTTCTAAGCCTGCCTTACTATCCCTTTCTTCTTGTAATATGGTACATGTGTGAAGATAGTATAATATGGTATTTTCTATGTGATGCTCTAAATGTATTTGAACATAGGAACGCCTATGCTCACATGATTCACACATGCATAACGACCAGATAGTACATATGTACATATACCACAAACCCATATTTCTCACTTTCAAATCTTCATATACGAGATTTCAAAACATTTGTTATTATACCCATAGAGTTGCTCATCGTCTCAGATGATTGGTTTACCCCCTTAACTAGAATAATGTGAACGCCACAATTACTCTTTAATCCCCGACGTAAATCAAGACATTATACTCAAAGAAAAAGGAATGCAATAAGAATTCGGGAAGATAAGACACATACGATTAAAAGTGTTTATTTCAAGTACCTCTTAAGTTTGGTTGCCTTATGGGGCACATACAATCTTTATGCAAGAGTATTACTTGCACAACCATCCTAGCTAAATGGATGGTTAATTTGAGACCTTTTGGATTCCTGCCAGTACTGATCTTGACACTGACAATCCCATCACCCTGACTTCTCAATCTTTAATATTACAAATAAGAAATACAAGTAAGAAAATCTTTCCTTACACTTAGCATTCACGTTCGCTCATCTATTAGTCTATTGTCCATATAATTTAGTGCTGGCCGTTAACCTGACCATTTATCAGCGAATTACAATTGATCGGCCTATCATCCTTACCATTAACTTTCGGCGCTTCAGAACTTTCTACTGACTGTGCCAATAAATACTCTATTCATAGTCCGGTTACTAGGCCACCGAAGAATCATGTGTTAGGATTAAATATATCTTTTGGAGTCCATAACACAATAATTCCTTGTATCCGGAAAAATTAACGAAACCTGAGTCTAAGGATAAACACCAGCACACTGAGTGTACATGCAACCTCGTTAGGAAACATTAATTTAAAGGGAGTCAGCATTTAAATAAAAAGTATGACAGACCTGCGTTCATAACATGTGTTACTGAAGAACAGTGTATAGTTCTAACTCGGCCTAACATGTCTACATATAAATTCCAATAGCTTTCCATAGATCTCATCTAAATATGTTTCCTCGAATCTGACCTCCCTATCAATCGAAGATGATTTATCGTAACTTCTACATTTGATATTAAAATGAGACATGAGGATTTCCATTAACCTTTAGATTTACTGATCTTTCTAGCAATATCTTATATGACTCACTCAAGTCGCACGACAAGCTGAAATAAATAGAAATCATCTAGACATCTAAAATTCTGCCACTTTGCACTTTCGACACATTATCATGTTCCAGTGATAACTTCCAGCACAGACATTTGATTAGGACACCGCAAGCGCGGTTGGAAAGTGGACTCGATTAGCTTTCCAACGGTATATTACATGACATATTCCTTATTAATTATCCTTACGAAAGAGACCCCAAGATTCTGGTTTCAAATCTGGACAGACTTTAACAGATTTGTATTATTATGACCCAGTGCTTTGAACTACACATTTTCTCAACTTTCCCTCTTATTTCCTCATCTCAATTAAATCATAAGGAAGGCATGAACTTAGGTATTTGGATTTTGATTACGAGAAATTTTTATAAGAGCATTCGTAGTTCAATCACTACATGATTGACCACAAACCCCCTAAAGTCTCCTCAAATTTCATAGTTTAACCTATATCGTAAAATTTTCTTTATATCTCACTAACATGACCAAGATTAGATTTTGATTTGCTTTTGTGGTTACCACGTAAGAATGACAAGATGCTCAACCTTCCCAAGTGTAAGGAATTTCAAGAAGCTTAATATACATCAATGGTTAGGAGAGATATTTAACTTGATCTCCTCAAATTACAACGATCCCGGATTTATGATACCAATTAGACTTTTAAGATTTATCTTATCTTCTAATAATATTTTGATCGATACACGAACTTTTACTATAATGATATTCAAATTCTCGGCTTAACCTTGCCAATTAAAGGTAACCAATACCAACCAAAATTTCACAAGACATAATCATATACATATCACAAGAGAGTATGTTTCTTGATAAACATACTTTAATCACAAGAAAGGTTCTATTTTTAATATAAGAATTAGCAACTATACAATTTCTCAACTAGCAAGTTATTCCATAATCACAAGAAAAGTTCTACCTTAAAGTAAGAATTTACAACACCTAACAAGTTCATCATGTATTAATCCAATGATTCTATGAAGCATTTTATTTAATTTACGGAAGAACATACTTGCCCAAACATTAGTCCCACAACTCTCAATGAGAGCTTCATCACCATTAATCTTAACATATGAGGTTAAAAATTCTAGGGTTAAGACTTACATTAAATCTGAAAATGTATAAACCCCATCTCTACATGCCATATTTTATCATGCAACCTCCTCAACCACCAATTTTATAATGGGATTAACTCCTCATATCTCAAGATCCAATTTTTTTATTACTACATACTTTAGGAAGCCCTAAAATTTCAAGGGATAATAGCATGAATAGCTCAAAGGAAGGATTTTCATTCAACCAATAGATCAAACTTAGGGATTTCTAAAAGATGAAATTTAGAACAAAGAAAGAGGGGAAAACCCACTCACCGATTTCCGACCCGGCGGCCACCACCCGGCCGCCCCAGCCGGCTGCCGCCGCTGCCCTGGCCCGGCCTGGCCGGCCCTGGCCGCGCCTGGCCGCGCGCTGGGCGCGCGCTGGCCGCTCCTGGCCGCGCGCTGGGCGCGCCTGGCCGCGCGCTGGGCGCGCCTGGCCGCGCCTGGCCGCCGTCCGACCTGCAAGAGAGGGGGAGAGAGAGAGAGAGAGAGAGAGAGAGAGGGAGAGATATCTCAGATCTGAAATAAAATTTGGGGATCATGAAGATGAGGTGGAGGTTGTGATTACTAGAACTTGGTGAAGGGAGTAGGTAAGTGGGTAGGTGGGATTCAATCTCAACCCTACATCCACATGAGCTCTTCACCCATCATGTACAATTTAGAATTAAATAAAATTAATTTTGTTAAACTTTGGTGTTCTTATGAAGTGTAGTCAAGAGTTAATATGAGACTTATACGCATGTATATACCTCCCAACAATTTTATAACTATTATATATATCTTTTAACATGAAATTTTATTTAAATTCTTCCAATTAATCCATTTCAAATTCCCTGATAAATTTCCAAATTTATTATCACATAAATATAACCAATTTAAAAATTTCCTGATATTCTTTATAATCTCAATAATCCAAGAATATAGTACTAAATCAGGGTGGAAATTTCGGGGTGTTACAGAGACTGTTC